>CAUYRT010004064.1:0-53694 GCA_963574885.1 Lepilemur ruficaudatus
TAATGGTGAAGGGTACACTTCAACAAGAAGACATAACAATTCTAAATATGTATGCACCCAACTTAGGTGCACCCAGATTCATAAAGCAAACTCTACTTGATCTAAACAAACTGATAAACAACAACACCATAATAGCCGGAGACTTCAACACCCCGCTGACAGCACAGGACAGATCCTCCAAACAAAAAATTAACTAAGAAATAATGGACTTAAACAGAACGCTAGAATAAATGGGCCTGACTGACATTTACAGGACATTCTTTCTAAAAACCACTGAATATACATTCTTCTCATCAGCTCATGGGACATTCTCTAAGATTGACCATATCCTAGGACACAAAGCATGTCTCAAAAAATTTAAAAAAATAGAAATTATAACATGTATCTTTTCAGATCACAGTGGAATAAAAGTAGAAATCAACCCTTACAGAAACTCTCATTTCTACACAAAGTCGTGGAAACTAAACAACCTTTTGCTGAATGATTACTTCATAAACGAGGAAATCAAGATGGAAATCAAAAGATTCTTTGAACTAAATGACAAAGGAGACACAAGTTATCAAAAATCTGTGGATACAGCTAAAGCAGTCCTAACAGGAAAGTTTATTTCCATAAATGCCTATATCCAAAAGTCAGAAAGATCACAAATAGACAACCTAATGAATTGACTCAAAGAGCTGGAAAAAGAAAAACAGACCAACCCCAAACCCAGCAGAAGAAGTGAAACCAGTAAGATCAAATCAGAACTAAATGAAATTGACAACAGGGAAACTATACAGAAGATTAATAAAACAAAAAGTTGGTTCTTCGAAAAAAACAAACAAAATTGACACACCTTTGGCTAGACTAACAAAAAGAAGAAAAGAAAAATCTCTAATAAGCTCCATCAGGAACAATAAAGGGGAAATTACAACTGATGCCACGGAGATACATGATATAATTTATGAATACTACAAAAACCTTTATGCACACAAACTGGAAAATGTGGAGGAAACGGACAAATTCTTAGAAACACACAGCCTCCCTAGGCTCAACCAGGAAGAAACAGAATTCCTGAACAGACAAATATCAAATACTGAAATTGAAACAGCAATAAAAAACCTTCGTAAAAAGAAAAGTCCCGGACCAGATGGATAGCCACATGTAGAACACTGAAACAGGATCCACACCTTTCACCTCTCATAAAAACCAAGTCATGCTGGGTAATAGACTTGAACCTTAGGTGTGAAACTATTAGAATTCTAGAGGAAAACATTGGAAATACTCTTCCAGACATCAAGGTAGGCAAAGAATTTATGAAGAAGACCCCAAAGGCTATCACAGCATCAACAAAAATAAATAAATGGGACCTGATCAAATTCAAAAGCTTCTGCACAGCCAAAGAAACTGTCACAAGAGCAAACAGATAACCTACAGAATGGGAGAGAATTTTCGCAAGCTACACATCCGATAAAGGGCTGATTAACTAGAATCTATTTAGAACTCAGAAAAATCAGCAAGAAAAAATCAAACAACCCTATCGAAAAGTGGGCAAAGGACATGAACAGAAACTTTCCAAAAGAAGACAGAACAAAAAAATAAAAATAAAAACAAAAGAAGACAGAACAATGGCCAACAAACATATGAAAAAATGCTCAACATCTCTAATCATCAGCAAATCAAAACCATAATGAGATATCACTTATCTCCAGTGAGAATGGCCTTTATTAAAGAGTCCCAAAACAATAAATGTTGGCGTGGATGTGGAGAGATACGAACACTCCTACATTGCTGGTGAGACTGCAAACTAGTGCAACCTCTGTGGAAAGCAATATGGAGATACCTTAAAGCGATACAAGTAGATCTACCATTTGATCCAGCAATCCCATTACTGGGCATCTATCCAAAAGAACAAACGATATTATATAAAAAAGACACCTGCACTCAAATCTTTATAGCAGCACAATTCATAATTGCAAAGATGTGGAAACAACCCAAGTGCCCATCAATACATGAGCAGATTAATAAAATGTGGTATATGTATACCATGGAGTAGTATTCAGCTACGAGAAACAACGGTGATATAGCACCTCTTGAATTTTCCTGAATAGAGCTGGAACCCATTCTACTAAGTGAAGTATTCCCAGAATGGAAAAATAAGCACCACATGTACTCACTAGCTAATTGGTATTAACTGATCAACACGTAAGTGGAGATATAGGAATAACATTTATCGGGCATCGGGCAGATGGGAGGGGGGAGGAGGAGATGGGTGTATACATACATAATGAGTGCAATGCGCACCATCTGGGGGATGGACACACTTGAAGCTCTGACTCCAGGGACGGGGGGGCAAAGGTAACAAACATAACTTAAACATTTGTACTCCCATAATATGCTGAAATAAAAAAAAAAAAAAGACTGTTCTCCAAGTGGCAGGCAGCATGCAAGAGAGGATAGGCCATGACCAGGTGTGTCCTGGGGTCCAATGACAAAGTAAAAAAATAAGACAAGCAAATCTAAAAATTGAAGTATTAAAAGATCTGCCTTACATGGTAGCAAACAGACCCAAAATAATATTTCAGAAGATCTCAGCTCCTCTGAGCAGGTATACTGAACACCATTTTGTATGCCCCAACTGTGAGAAGCTCATCTATATCCTTATCTCATACACCATTTGCAAGGCTTGTTTGCTGGGAAATTAAAGTGAAAGCAACCTAAGCGGAACTCAAGTCCCTGTTGGCGCTGCGCCGGGACCAGCTCTTTGTATGATCTGGTCTGGAACACTATGTAGCCACATACAGTCATGTATTGCTTAAGGACAGGGATACATTCTGAGAAATGTCTTATTAGGTGATTTCGTTGCACAACATCATAGAGTGTACTTAGACATACCTAGACGGTATAGCCTACTACACACCTAGGCTCTATGGTATCGCCCCCACTGCTCCTAGGCTACAAACCTGTATAGCATGTTACTGTACTGAATATCGCAGGCAATTTTAACACAACACTACCACAGTGCATTTATGTATCTAAACTATCTAACCACAGAAGAAGTACAGCAAAATGTCATTATGTCACATGCATTACTATATTTCACATGTGCGAACGATCCCCCGACTTATGATGGCTCGAGTTATGATTCTGACTTTAAGATGATATGAAAGCAATATACATTCAGCAGAATACAAGCATTCTGTTTTCCACTTTCAGTACAGTATTCAGTAAATTATATGAGATATTTAACACTTTAATATAAAATAGGCTTTGGATTAGATGATTTTGCCCAAATGTAGGCTACCGTAAGTGTTTTGAGCACATTTAAGGGAGGCGATGATGTTTGGGAGGTTAGGTATATTAAGTGCACTTTCAACTTATGATATTTTCAACTTAAGATGCATTTATTGGGACATAACCCCTTCATAAGTAGAAGACCATTATCTATCTATGTCTACATATATGTTCTACATATGCACATCTCTTCTATAGATGACACCACTGGGTGTCAAGGAGCACACCATGGAGATTACTCCCCACTCCAAGAAAAACAGAGAGAAAACACTGCTTTTTCACTGCTTTAAAAGAAAAATTCCTTTTTAAAAGTCACAAAGTAAACAGAAAGTAAACTCAATTTTTCTCTTGTTAAATCCATTAATTACTAAGTACTCTAACTGAAATGATTTTATGATAGGAAAAGTCTTTAGACAATTTTAAATAAGAATATAGCAAACTAATTCCAAAAGGCTTCCAAGAAGATTCCTTCAGCTAAATCCTTTTATGGCAGATTTATTGGTAAAATTATTTCATTTGAGTTCACCATAGTATGATGTGTCAGCACAGCTACTACACAATGTCGCCAGGTAACCCTACTAAGCTGAAAGTGCTATAATTACTCTACGTACCGGTGCTCAATTATCAAGGTTCTTAGAAACAGCTGGGCTCCTGTGATCTCCTGCCCAGTGACAGAGAACAATTCTTAGCATTGTGTTGCATTTTATCTTTTTATTACTTGCAAATTCTTTACGTGTGTATATATGCACATATGTATTGACAGTCCTTTCCCCCCATTCCTTCTAAGTCTACTTTATCCAAATTTTGTTCATTATAATTAAAAAATGAGTTTTGCTTTTTTCTTACTGAATCCAACATGTCCTAAAGGCCTACATGACATATCACTGACAGAATAATCAGGAGCAATTTCCTAAGAATGATGAAAGGAACTAAAGGGATATGGCAGGAATGTCCAATTTTTTTTGACAGAAATCACAAAGTATATAGGCTCATGAATTTTGCTTTGATCACAAAGTTGAGAATGAGCTTACTCAACTCTATTCATACCTATGGTTTACTGTAGGCAATCCTTCATAATGTTCCAAACACAAGCAATAATTTGGGGAAAATTAAACTTGATTTATTTGACTTCTACTTCTGGCCATGCTGGAGTAACACGGCTTGGATTTAACCTCCAGCCACAAACAACTAGAAAACTGGAAAACTCTATGAAACAACTGTTATCAGACACTGGACAGAAGGCAGCACAAGCCTGTGACCTGAGGAAGGGGACATGTGGCAAGCTCCACAGCCACCTGGGCTTTCTGCCCCTTTCTGGACAACAGATGCAAAGTAGGAGGAACCACAGCAAGGCTTGGTGGCCTTTCTGAGTTGGAAAGATGGGGACTGGAGTTCAAGGAGGCTGAAGTGATGGGAAACTGCAGGGAAGAGCTCAGGAAGGGAGGTAGCTATGTAGGAAAAAAGCTCCAGAAATCTGCAGAGGGGTCTTCTTTAGTCTTTGTTGAAGGCTAGGCCACGTATATGTGGAGCACAACTTCACAAACGTAGACAAAGAATGGCCAGGGAACTTTAAGCTCAATAATTCCCAGAGATCACACAGGACAGTGAGGCTTTCTAGCTCCAAACAGGCAGGGAAACTTATTCTTATCAATTACCTAGACCAGTCAGTAGAGACACAAGGGGTCATGGCTTGGTAGTCGGGCTGAAGTATCCCTAGAAGTAAGGCTATGCTAGACCAGCTCTAGAAAAGATTAACAACAGGCCTTGGAGAGACAGGGCCTCAGCAATTCATGGAATAATCTACTGACAAAACACATGTAATCAGAGTCCCCGAAGAGGGAGCAGGCAGAAATACACATGAGAAAATCATGGCTGAAAAATTTACAAACTTAATGAAGATTGATAATAAGATAGGTCTTTCCAAAGATTGATAATAAGATAGGTCCAAGTAGCTTGGTAAAACCCAGGCAGGATAAATTTGAATGGTTCAAGATGACGCGATTCATCACAGTCAGCCTCAAGTGTAGTTTCTAATGAATCCAAGCCTGCTGCTATGAGAACTGGAGGTAGTAAATTCCGTGAGGACAGGGAAGGAGCTGGGTGGGGAGTTTTCAAACCTGATATATTGTCCTACTATAACAACTAAGAGAAGGAAATGTTTCTGAAAACTGAAGTGGGCTGTACTCCAGAGTCAGAGACCGTATGAGCCCAGTGGGCTCCATGGTGACACTGCAGCACAGACTGTAGAAGGAAATAGTTCTGCTCTGTCACTGTCTGCACGAACGCTGGTAGGCTGGCAGGCAGTGGGCAGAGGACAACAGGAAGGAGTACTACCAGTTATGGAAGTCCTTTATTCAGCACAAATGAATCATCTAATTATAAGGTACTCTTATGATGGACATTCATATTTATTAATAAAACTCTAGAAAAATTCCTTACTTTAATACTTATAAGAAATACAAAATACTTTAAAATAAACTTTAGAGATATTTGAATTTAATATAAGGTAAGGTATTTCTATTACCCTGTTTGAGTTTCTTATATTAAATATCTGTTATTGAGATTATAGTGACTAATTGCATCTAATTTGATATATGAATGCATTATAGCCAATACATTTTATATCTCATAATAGGTAAATATCTGCTTCAGAAAGTTAAGAAATGCAATATAGGTAAAATTTTAGATGCTTTATCTTAGGAAAAACTGATTAGTGATTACTTTATGGTTAATTAACAACCAATCCTTCTTTCCAAAACACAGTTTAAATTTCCTTGAAAAAGTAATACTGACCATGGACATTACTTTGTTGCAAACTTCATCTTAAAGAAGTTCTCATAGACTTTTTCTGTAGCATTTCTTTAAAAAAAATTCAACGACATCAGGCTTGAAGCTCTGACTGGAGTGGGGAGGGGGGAAAGGGCAATGTACATAACCTTAATATTTGTACTCCCATAATATGCTGATATAAAAATAAATAAATAAAAATTAAAAACCAAAATAAATAAATAAATAAAAATGATTTAACACTCAAAAAAAAAAATTCAACGACAGAAAAAATAAAACTAGACTTTAACTAAATATGTTGAATAAACACTGACCATTTTTTAAAAATATCAAATAGCATTTCTTTAGGGTAAAATGCACAATGTATTTTAATTATTTAAGTTTAATTGCCAGGTAGGTACTTTAATAAGCACAAGACATGATGGGTAGTAATATTTAGCACAAGCAACAACACAAATTTGGGGATTTTCCAAGAGAAGAATGTTTGAAATTACGAGTACAAATTTAAAACACCATGCAGAAGTGGGGGGAGATACTCACTGTCATCTCGGCCAGACTGAAAGCTGCTGCCCCTCTTCAGTGATGCTGTCTGGCCAAGATGGCCCAACACCGAGGGACGGACATCAGTGTCAGGATCCAGCATGGGGCTGTGCAGGCCTGGATTACCTGGAAGAGAAGAGGAGATATTCACATGTGCTCTATACATTCCTACCTAGTAGATATTACGGATGGCTTCTCTGAGGCTTTATCTTGCTCAGTTGTTCCACTCTTAAATAAAACATTTACTAAGTAAAATAAAAAATATTTTCTCTAAATAGATTTTAAATGTCATTCCCAGTTCAGCAAAACCTACGAGGAGGAAAGGGTGGGCGATGCTGTGAACATAAAAATTAGGCAAAGTCACATTTGGTAAAACAACTTATTGGCACTTGGGAAAGGAAGTCATCGAGTTCTGACTCTTCTGTTTCTTTTAATGGAGCTGATTTATAACAGATTTTTATAGCACAAATCTTCTCTGATGCCACACTTTACATTCAAATCCCATCATTCCTTCCTTTGGAGTGTGGGATTTCAGTCCCTGTTTCTATTCCTGATGCCAGTGACCTAGTTTGGATCCTTTTTGCCTCCTACCGCTAATATTCCAGAAGCCAAAACATTTTACTATTGTCAAGAAATTATCTTTGTTGTCCTGGACTAATCGCACACTCAAATACCACTTTCTTGATGTTAGAAGTCCTCCAAAAAACCCTCAGGATAAAATCTACACCAATGTTTTCCAATCCAAATTATGCTGAGAATTAGAAAACAATTTTTCTAAAATGGATCTCAAGAGTTATTAGAAATTGAATTCTATGTTGCTAAAGTAGTAGTAAGGACATTGGTTTGAAGTGGTAACATCTGCCTTATCAGTCTATAAACACCACGCTCAGCTCCTTAGCTGAGCATCCAAAGATCTTTAAAATAAAATGAATTTCACTGAAAATGTACAGAGAATTTAAAGCACTATGCATAGGACACTTAAATATTCTCCCTACAAAAATACACCTTATATTCTCCTGCCGTATTTGCTATTCTCTCCACTGGAAAGGCCTCATTCATCTTTCCTCTTCATCCATTAAACCTGCATCCTGAAAGGTTCAACCTGAATTACCGCTGCCACACAGTCACTTCTCGCCATTAGCTATCTAAAGCGCGCTCTGTTGTTCTGCTCTCTGACAGCAGTTCGAATGTACATGGTTTAGTTAACTTCATGTTTTATTTGACTTCTGGTGAAGTGCTGTTTGTTAACAGGTACAAACTGCCTATCTCCATGACAGACCACTACGCTCTCCAGACTACGAGCTAAATATTCTATCTCCGTATTTCCCACAGTCATTGAACCTTCCACCAATAACTTCCTCCATATAAATATAAGTGACTGATACTATTCACTAAGAATTCACTAAAAATTATACTCCTTATTTTACAACTTAATAGAATATTAAAAGCTTACAGATTTTTTAGGTGCTAAAAAGCACATTTATATTAGGTTGGTGAAAAAGTAATTGCAGTTTTAGCTTTGTTGACATTTCCCATTTGATATAGGAGTACATTCTTAAATAAATGTGGCTATGTTATACATCATTTTAATGCACATTTCTCACTTTATGATTTTTTGTTAATGAATTATTGCTTGCTGTTTATTTTAATTTATTTGAGACAATGGAAATGTTAGACAAAATGCAAATTCAAGAGATCTTTTCTATTAGAGTTCAAAATGGGCTGTCAAGCAGCAGAGACAACTGGCAAGATCAACAACGCATTTGGCCCAGGAACTGCTAATGAACGTACAGTGCAGTGGTGGTTCAAGAAGTTTTCCAAAGGAGACGAGAGCCTTGAAGATGAGGAGCACAGTGGCGGCCATTGGAAGCTGACAACAACCAATTGAGAGCAATCATGGAAGCTGATCTTACAACTATACGAGAAGTTACTGCGGAACTCAATGTTGACCATTCTACGTCATTCAGTAGATAAGTGGGTGCCTCATGAGCTGACCAAAAATCCAAAAAATCATCGTTTTGAAGTGTTGACTTTTCTTCTGGTACACAACAACAATGAACCATTTCCCAATCAGATTGTGATGTGCAACAAAAGGTGGATTTTACACAACAGCCAGTGATGACCAGCTCAGTGGCTGTCCCGAGAAGCAGCTCCAAAACACTTCCCAAAGTCAAACTTGCACCAAAAAAAGGTCATGGTCACTGTTTGGTGGTCTGCGACCAGTATGATCCACTATAGCTTTCTGAATACCACTGAAACCATCACATCTGAGAAGTCTGCTTAGCAAATTGGTGAGATGGACCGAAAACTGCAATGCCTGCAGGTGGCATTGGTCAACAGAAAGGGCCCAATTCTTCTCCACGACAACGCCTGACTGCTTCAAAAGTTGAGTGAATTGGACTACCAAGTTTTGCCTCATCTGCCACATTCACCTGACCTCTTGCCAACTGACTGCCACTTCTTCAAGTATCTTGACAACTTTTTGCAGGGAAAACCCTTCTACAATCAGCAGGATGCGGAAAATGCTTTCCAAGAGTTCATCCGATCCCGAAGCATGGATGTTTACAGGAATAAACAAACTTATTTCTCATTGGCAAAAATGTATTGATTGTAATGGTTGCTATTTTGATTAATAAAGATGTTTGAGTCTAGTTATAATGATTTAAAATTCATGGTATGAACCCACAATTACTTTTGCACCAACCTAATAAATTAAAATAATAACTTTGTGCCACTGATAATGCTAGCTATTTAATAACAATTGACAAATATTTAATGGGCACCTCCTAAGTAGCAGGAACTGTAGGCCCTGGGGAGAAGGTGGATGAGACACAGGTAAGGCCTTACTCCCAAGGTGTTGACATTCTGGTAGTTGAGGCAGAAAATAAACCAATAAATAAATAAACCATAAAAATATAGTAAAAAGGGCTAAGCAGAGAATTTAAATAGTGAATGTGTGAAAGAGAAGGTCTGACTTCTCGGGGCCTCCTATCATGTGCACATGACACAGCATCAGCGATCTCCTTAGCTTCTCTCAAGTTCTGCCTGGTAGGTTTCAAAGAAGTGGAAATAGAATCATTTGAACATTCTTTTTAATGTAATTAACTTTTTTTGAATACTTACTATGTTTTGGCTACGTGCTAAATAAATGCTGTGCATGCATTTCTACTTTGGAAAATATTACATCTAACATAAGAAGATTTGTATAATATGTTAAAAGAAAAAAATGATATATTTGATACAGAGTAAAAAAATACAAATAGTCAAGAAACAATATTTTTTGTAATTGATTTTTTTCCCTATGTTAAAGAGGAAGTTTGTGTGTGGAAGTCTTAATGATTTATGACATTTTTCTTTGAAGTTTACACAGTTGCCACTGCAATTAATTGTAGAATTCAGGAAATTAATATCAAAATCTGAATTTTTGACATACTTTAAAAGAAAACACAAAGAGGCCCAAACTTACATTGAATTAAAAAATAAAAATTTATAACTTATATTAAAATGTTTATGAAAAGTACAAGAAAAGAATTCTTTTATTTAAAATGTTACATGTTACTTTTGAAGGTTTCAGAACTTAAATTTATGATTAAGAAGGAAAACACACTATATACCATTCCTGCAAATAATAGAATTATCACTTAAACAGATACCCAGAAAAAGTTTTCTCCTCATATGTGGTATTTTTACAACTTTAAAAACAGTTCAATACTAATTCATTTGTATAGTTTTAGTAAATCTTGAATTTCAAAACAGATAAAAGGCTTATCTTTTCCTTTAATAACAAAAACTGTATTAAGCATATGCTTTTGTTCTATTAGAAACCACATTGCCAGTTTCTATGATACAAGGAAAAGAAAATTAAACATGCACTATTTTCTTAAATGGTAGTCTAGCATTGCCAGCAAGTATAACACAGCAGCAGGGAGCTAGCACAGCACGTGCCCCTCAGGGCTAATTCAGCATCTGGAATACATTTGTAAGATGTATTTTGATGAGTGACCAGAAGGTGGCGCTTCATAGCTGCACACAAATGCAAAAGCCAGGCAAAAAGAGCGTGGGCACTGACCTAGAATTGCGTTTCTCTCCCTAACATTTTGCACCTTTTTTTCTACCAACAAAATGATCTTACAATAAATTATTTTACAGAGACTTAGAAAGAGTATGCTTTGAAGAGAAAATTAATGAAAACATTTTAAATATCAGTTGTCATAAATTATTTACTATCAAATGTAAAAAACCTTGAGGATTTTAATAGTTCTTTTAAACTTAAATTACATAACAATATTTCTAACCCACAAAATTATTACAAATATAAAGTGGCTTTAACAGTAAGCATTACTATATAAAAGAACAAAGATAAAAAATTCTATAAAATATAAAATCAGCAAAAGCCTTTAAATATTTCACAAGAAATCAGCCTATTCCCACTTGCTTGTTTTACCTCATAATATGATAGCATTATTTTATGATGTGTTTAAGAGAAATATATACCTTATATAAAGCATATGGTTATAAATGAGAATATAGCAAAACTATTATGAAGTTTCACTATATCACCCTCTCATTGATCTACAGATCATATGCAACTGCAAGATGTTACTTAGCATATATTCCCTGAAAACCTAAACTACTTGCCCCTTGAGATCCTGCTGGAGTCAGTGCTCAGTTGTATACACACAACTTCAGTTTTTCATTAGAATGCTAGCTTGCCATGGAACATTTTACAGGTGACAGAGACTCGAGTTTTTGTAAAATTGCATTGGACTCTGTCCTTTTCAAATGAATACTGCATTAATATGAGTTTTGAGAGGTCAACTACTTTCTTGGCAATACATTTTCTCTAGAAATGAACTGTTAGTGGGTTTTTTCTGGATGGAAATTTTTAAAAAGCCTTTTGTCAAGTAGGAAATTATTACTTTCAGCCTCGATGAAAAGGTTGTAATTTTATGCCTTCATCTGGGCCAATACTAACGAACTGTTCCCTATATTTGCAATTGGAGCAGGGATTAATTCTATTGAAGATTTTCATGGCTATGCAACTGGTGTGGGGTTTTGCAGCAGCTCATGGAGTCGTGGGCTTATCTGTAAAACAGACCTGTAAAAATGAGGGCTTCAGAAACTACAAATGTATAACGTCTTTTTTAGCTGTAAAATTCTAAAATCTTTTTTAGGTGTAAAATTCTGACTCTATGATTCAGTTTAAATCTAAAACTTTAAATCACCACTAAGAACAAAATGGAAAAGGTTCTGCTCACTGTTCCAATTTAGGACATTGATCAGTGGTGTTAACATTTTAAACGTATAAAAAGTTTGCCTTTACACATAGAGCAAATGTGAAAATTATGCCTTAAAAAATTATACCATGAAAATACTAAAGACAACAACAACAAAAACCGGGAAAACTTTATCAGAACTTTAGAACATTTGTTATGAACTTCACAGTTTGGCTATTTTAAAGACACTAAGCACAGTAACCAATAAATATTCTCAAAGGAGTATTTGTAAGATCAAAATTATTTGGCTGTAATCTGTCAAAGTTATCTGAAGAATAACTACAGGATGAAGATTACTCTGGAGCCAAATTGCAAATAGGCACACAGTCCTGCAGCACAAGATATATATATCACTATAGTATTTCTAGCTCTTAAATTCTATGTGATACTTGTAGGAAAAATGCCACAACAAAATTCTATTAGTAAATATTCTTAGGGTCTAGCTATACCTTTTATCTTCTACACACTAGTGTCAGAGTTACTATTTTACCAATATATCAAAGAAAAGATACATATGTTATCTACAAATGCTTGGAGGAAACATCTTGGAAGGAAAAAAATCCTTTAAACACATTAACATTAAAAAAAGAAGACACAACTAAGTTTCTTAATTACTGGAAGTCAAAAGTCACTATTTTGTTTTTCTAGTTAAATAAAGCTCTGTAACATATGTTAGCAACATTCTCAAAAAGAATTCTTATTCTAATGATGAGTATGCAGATACATTTAACAAATTATAAACAAACATAAAATTAGGAAAAATTACTTTTGGAAAACTACATAAACAAAGAACAGAAATTTTATTTTATTAAAACAGTTAGAAAATTTTTTTCAGAAATTGCAGAAGTTATTTTCTTTAGAACACTAATGAAACAATCCTAGCAACTTCACTAAAAGAATAAAAACTGCAGCACAGAAATAATCAAAAGTTTAAAATGTATAGCTTTTCTAAAAGAAAATAAACAATCTTTCACAATTCGCTATGAACAAGTGAAAACATTTGCTATTTTTTTCCAACAATTGTGAAATTGCTACCAGATAAAGGGTTCAGCTTTACTCTAAATTATGGATCTGGAAAGATCTTTCACAAAGCTCAAAAACTCAAGGGTTTATATTAAAACTCTGAATCCCACAATGCTGCAAAAAACTGGTAAGGACTTTAAGACTTTATACAAAATGCTTATTAAACCTAGAATTCTGTAAGACTTTCAGGAAACCTTATTATGTATCAGTCAATCCTTTCAACTCAAGCTGTGCAAGTCTTTCCAATTTTAAATGCAAATAGTAGTCAATATTTTTCTAGCAGACTCCATACACCATAAAGGGCAGAAGAGACCTTTCTTAGGGAAGCCTGCAGATGTGGAGCCAGGTGAATACGTTTACTGTATTTTCTCATCCTTTATGCCTCTTACAGCAAGTTTCTCACAGTCTACAATAGTGTGGAGAACGCGGACCCAAAGCCCCCGTACTCTCAGAAGGGTGGCCGACTTCCTTACAGCCCTTAAACACCTTTGAACACATTTTCCTGAGCACAGCGGGCCCTTGTCCTGTGCAGCAGCCCGACCACCCACTGTTGCTTGTTGACCAAACACGAAGGCCAGGAGCCTCCACAGACACAGGCAGGATGGGATTCCTTTCAAGCACACCACGAAGAAGAATTTCAATGCCAAAGCTGGGGTGGGGGTGGGGTGGGCGTATCAAGGCAGAATTACAAATTCCTCACAAATTAGACCTGTTTCTACAGATAAAAATGCTCTTTTTGATCTTCTGATTTATATATATGCATATAATATATATACAAATATATACACATATATAATATTTTTAAAGCTCTGACAGAGACATTTCCTCAGTTTAAAGTCACAGTTAACAAACCTCTTTGTTAACACTACACTTGGATTGTCCTTAGCAGGTTCCAGGCAACATTTCTGATATGTATTTCAACAGCATTCAAAACAAGAGTTAAAAAAAGGGAAAGTATATTAAAAGCAAAACTACAGGTGTGAACTTTGAAGTATATATTAGCTACATTGGCTAATTAAGCGAGAACCATTTATTTGTAATAAGTAAGCTGGATAAGTGAATAACCAAAACAAAATTATTTATGTTTTTATTAAAGTCCTATACTTTTTTGCAGTTACATATAGATTTACATACAGAAAACATGATTAGAATAAGTAAAAGAATTATTATAAAAAATGACAGAATAAAGAATTAAAATATTTGCAGCAATCAATTTTTAAAGTACCAAGTAATGCTAGCATTCAACCTGTAGCTGACATTCATCATCAGAAATTTTTTTCCATTAAGGATGGGGGACAAGTTTAGACAAGAAATGGCTCCCAGCTGCCAGAAGTCCTCTTCCAGATGTATAGTAAGCCAAGGCAGGAGAGAAGAACCAGCTGCTACAGTAACAAATTGAAAAGGTCCTTTGACATAGCCTTTTTGGCCTGTCTGATCTAAAAAAGATAGGTCACCCGTTGTAAGGTGAATAGAATTATAAAATAGGAGAAACAAGACACCTTAATCCAACTCTTTCCTATGATATTCAACAGCTGTTATTTTACTATACAGGATCTACAAATGAATGCTATGTTATTCCAAAAGTACATCAAATTCTCAAGTTCTACGTTACTGACTTAAAAAAAAACTGTTTAAATTACTAGTATTAATTATTAGTCTTAATTTTAATTTGGGAGGAAAAACTGTCTTTTCAAATTAGATTTGAAAACAAATCTATAATCATGATGCAAAAATCTGCTGACTGACATTCTGGTAATTCAAACTGTTTATTTAAACATATACTATTTACAAACAACAGTCACAATTTCTAATGGCATACGGTTCAAATCTAATTTGTGGTATATTAAATGTAACCTGGGTTTTTTTCTCTCTCTTTCAAAAAAGGGTAAAAAGGAAAGGAAAAGCAGACCTCTACTTTGATGGAGAGAAGATAATTGTGACTGCAATTATAAACTTTTCCTCTACTTTTTTCTTCTGAATCTACTTTCTTCTCATATATAACATATATATGTGTGTTATATATTAACATATGTATACACTGTATATGCATGATACAGCTTGTAAATCTTAAAGCAGGTAAATAAAACTCCAATAAGCACATCAAATACAATTTTAAAAAGACTTTGTTGTCACAACATGCAAAAGAACAAGTATACACCTGCAGCCCCAGGGTCAGCCCCCGGCAGCTGCCCACAGGTTCCACACCCCATCCTGCAAGGAGAAGATGGAAATTACTGTCTCCTTTCTGAGCTTGCTGCAGTTGTGCCTTTCCTTTTCTTCTTCTTAAACCAACCTCCATGGTTCTGGGTTCTTACTATTCATACGTAAACATTCAGGAGGGAAACGACTTTTTAAACTCCAGAAAATAAACTCCCTAAAAGAAACTTCCTAAACTACAACCTCATTATAATAACTTTAAAATAAAAATTATATTTTAAAATTTAATATATGTGTAACACAATTATACTGACTTTTTAACCATGGAAATATTTTATAGTTCCATAGAAAATTTAATGAATCTGCTGAAAGTTTCCTAATGGAGTTTGCAATTTAATCTAGCATACAGGAAGTCTACCTAACCCTGCATTGTGGTAATACCAGAATTATATGTAATGTTAACCCTGTTAATTAACAAAAAGAAAACCTATATAAAATATGTACATAAAGGTCATACCTGTATTTTTTTAGTAAGAAAAAATAGTTTAGTTATACTGTGTAAATTCACAAGATTGTGGATAAATTATAATATAATTTATGAACACATTTTATAAGCTTGTGTTGAAAATACGACCTTTTTGTATCTTAAGGTCCTTGGAGTAACATAAACATTTTTATTTCTTTTAGCAAGTAATCAATAATCTACTGAATATTTGAAATGATTGAAGGGGTGGATATTCAGCATATCCTCTATTCTTAACAGTTTTCTTTCTATAGTATCTCCACCACTGTGATGATTTAAAATAAACCATTCAGGTATGACATATCATCTCTAAGTTTTCAAAGGGAATCTGCACTATGTATGAATGTCTCTCCTGCTTTGTGACTATTCTTAAGGATTTACTGTTTACTTAAGCTATGGCTCCTGTTCTAACTGTCCCCTATTGAGCTCTGAGTCTAATATCTCCTTTTAAGAAGCTCTAATTAAGTATGTATCTGAAATAAGGGGATAATTACTCTATGAGCAGCCTGATGCATTTTCCCTCAAGTTATTAGACACAGCCAGCATATATTTTAAGAGTTAAACTGAAACTCGCTTAAAGAACAAAGAAAAAAATAATCTTTGAAGGCCACCTTTAAAAATCCTGTTTAAAACTGTCAGTAGGGGGTTAACCAAAGGCTTTTCCTGGCAGGAAACCTGAAGACTTAGTCTAATTTTGGACCTATTTCACAGAAACTTTAAGAGACAAGTGACACTTCTTATAAGGCAGTAAACGTTTAATAATTCGGGACACAGGGCTGCTTTGAATACAGGGGAACAAAAGCAAAATGGTGAACCAGTTCAGACTGGAAAACACAACAAACTCTTTTACCAGTATTTAAGCTTCCAAGAAGAGTTCTAAAAATGTTATCCTCAGTTTTATTCTTGTTTTTTTTTCCCATCTTTTTCTGCCCTAGGAAAACCAAAAGACCACATTTGGGGTAGAGTTAGGCTCCAGAAGAGAAGTGCAGAATGTCTGGGAATAAATGGCCAGATGTTTGTAAGGTGCAAGGGTGATCTCCTGCTCTGTGTCTGCACGCTACACTCTGAAGGGCACCATCTGCTAAGATTAGTGTATATTATTACTATAAAAACTGGAGTCCAGAGAAGGAGCTAATGCAGTGCTCATAAGAATTTCAACCTTATGACCACCTCTGCTGCCAAATGCTTCATCTACAAAAGAATCTTTCTTGGAAAAAGGCAGTTTTGTATGCAGGACCACTGTCTCTGAACATCTATCACTATCTTTACTCATGAAATTTTCTCTGAAGACCACAGGACTAAATACAATTTACATTTTCCCCCCAAACCACTACACAAAGACTTTTTAAAATATATATATATGTTAATTAGATTCTTAGATTCATGCATAAAAACCAGATTTACTTAAAAAGACACCAAGAATTCTTTAACCTGTTTGAAATATTTATAGTTTATCCATTTAAAATTGTACTTTATTTCACAAAACTGTCTCCATTCTTATCCACTGTTCTGCCTGTGGGTTTACTTAAACAATTACAACCATTTCTCTTCTGCAGTGTTAATAGTCCAAGTACAGATATTATAGTAGAACTTCTTAAAACTCACTTTCTTCAGATTTGGAACACAAGCTTTCATTTTCAAAGTTGATTCCCAAGAATAACTGAATAAAAACAAAGTAGCTTTATAACAAAGTACCAGATGAAATGTAGGCAGTCTTTGCAGGGCAATCATTTCTAAACAATTTCTTATGGTGAACAGTAATTGCCTTTTCAAATGTTGTAGCCTTTAGTGGACAGCTCCAATCAATTCACGGAAACCAGCAGGTGCCAAGCAAACAAGCAAGTACCCAGCCACTGAGCACGGATGGTCAGATAAAACACAGACGTTCCTGAATCAAGACAAAGAGTGGCATCCGCAGAGGGCTGCTGGCACTGCCTCTTTACACATCCCTGATGCCAAAGTCCCGTCAGCTCTGGGGGACATGCGGCCCTCACAGGGACATGCTTCTGGAATCCCACCTGTGGGCCTGGATGCCTTCTCACTCTCTCCATTTTCTTAACTTGTTCATTCTCAGAGCATTTATTTATACTGAATATATATTTTAGAGGTTAGTAATTAGGTCTGCAAAAAATTTCTTTAACAGAATTCACCTACTTACAGAAAAATAGCCACCGAGATCTGAAACAGTTTGTCTAGCTTGGCTTGTTTCACGCCCAGCTCTTACCTGAGTCCCCAGATGCCAGCGGGCCTTCCCTGGCCAGTGAAATGCTGGTCTGCTTTGACATCACGTTCAGAAATCCTGTCTGATAAAATATTGGCTCCAAAATGTAATGTGGGGAGGTGCTACATGACGTGTTGCCTTAACACATTGCTCTGGAGGCAGTGCAGTCTAGGGGCCGGGGAGGAATCTGGACATGCACTCATTCTACCCTACTCAGCATGTAGTGGCCTTGGGTCCATCCCCTGGCTTCTCTGAGACACCTTCCTCACATGCAAAATAGAGCTAAAACCATCTATTGAACAAGACAAATTACCAGTTTTCTTCTGAATCTAAAATGCCACAATTATGAGGGAATGTCCAATGGAAATTCCAAATAATATTTAGTAGACCTTCTCCCATATTACCTTATACTTATGTTACACATAATTAGGACAATCATAAAATAACCATTGAGAGTCCATCATCGACAGTTACAGGTTATATAAAAGAAAAATCGTGGTTATTCCTAGCAAACCTATACTTAAGGCAAATATTTTATATATACACACACATACATACACTATATATATTAATAATTACACTATCTGTAGATGTAAATGTAGATAAGTGTATATTAAAGAGTTAACAGGTGTCCAATGACATGTACATATACGAATGATCACAAATGGAAAAATATCTAAGTGCAAGCTGGCCGTGCCAGACCATATTTTACTAATGGCTAATTCTTCCAGTCTAGGAAACATATTCTGTCTGCATTTATGCCACATTTATCATTTGTATATCACTATCAGTTAAAAAGAAAGGGTATCGTACTTAGAAAGATATTGGAGATATTAAACTGCTTCTGAATTTGAAAATTAACAGAATATTTAACATTAAGAAACTACTAATAATATTTTAGGTAATGATAATGGTATTTTGGTTACAGTTTTCAAAAACTCCTTATCTCTGAAAATTACATACTGAGTAAATTATGGATGAAATGATGGGCCATGCTTCAAAATAATCCAGAGTGAGGAAGGGGAAAGAAACAGAGGAGGGTACAGATGCAATAAGAATGGCTATGAGTTGGTAACTGCTGAAGCTAGGTTGACTACATGGGATGCTGTTATATTAGCCTTCCTGCCTTTAAGTATGTGTGGGATTCTCCAAAATGAAATAAAAGCTGCTTCTGACCAAAGCTCAAAAGACCACACCAATCTTCCAAAAGGCTCCTATATGTTAGGATTACCTACATTTAGATAAGCAGTTTTTACTAACAATGAAAAAGGGAACAGTTAGGCATGTTCTGAATGACAAAGGAAACATTACAATATGATCCATAAATATTTGACTAATGAATTTAGGAAATTTATGCTGTATTGTCATAAAAATTATAAAGTTCAAAGAGTTGTACTAAACTAAGAATTTTACTTTATAATCAAAAGACCAATTTGTGAAAGTAACTTCAGGCAAAGCTTATCACTAGTGAATGGATCCATTTCATGTGCATTCTTTTAACCATTTCACAAGTGATGAGAAAGTTCTGCAACAAGCTTACTCAGAGTGAATAAATTACACATAAGCTTTTTTTTCCACCCAGAAATGCTCATTTTAAGCAGTTTTGGATGAATACATATAGCAATATAGAACATTAAGATGTTGGGGAAGGAAGAATAAGGTTATAACTCCCTCTATCTTCAAGAAAGCTTCAGACCTTTGGTGATGAAACACTGGTTATCAGATATTTCAGATAAAGATATAACAGTAAGATATATGAAATTTTCTGGAATTTTTCTGATTTCAAAAGGTCTTTATGTTATCTTCATAAATTACACACACATCCCAAAAATTCAAATATTTTTATATCAAATTACGTATTGAAATTGTTTGTTAAAAGCATAAGAAAGAAAATCCTTTGTCAGACCATCCATATATCTTGTTTGTGTCTGGTGAATATGGTTACCACATTCATCATCACCTATGGTGAAGAGCAGTGACATTTACTGAGTACCTGCCAGGTGTCTAGAATCTTCTCCACACCCATCTAGAGAACTGAAAGTCAACTGAATTGAATCAGGTTCAACTAAGATATCACCTCCTCTAGGGAACTTCCTTGGACTTCCCCCGCAACCAGACTGAGTCCTCCTGTCATATGTTTTCATAAAATTTTGTATTCCCCATTTCATGACACTTCTCACAATTATAATTAAATACATACCTGTGTGACTTATAAAGTAACAAATTTCTCTCACTAGAGCACAAGTTCTAAAAGGCCTCCTGATGCCATCGCACTTCCAGCTCCTGGCACAGCACCTAGCTCGCTGATGACCAACCCTGGCCGCACCTGAATTACCTGGGAGCTTGAAAAATACTGACGCCCGGACCCCACCTCCAGAGATTCTAACATAATCAGCACGGAGAGGGTGGAGGCCAGGACTTCATAGCTGTTATTTAATAAATAGACCCAGCAGATTCTGATTAGGCAGTCAAGGTTGAGAGCCCTGCCAAACAGAGGAGACTAAAAAATTCTTTGTTGAATCAACACAGAAATAAATATGTAAGGCACTCTAAATATTCCCAAAGACTACAAATTATGTATATCATTTGCTGTCATTTTCCCTTGCTAAAAACATAAAATAATTAATGATATTAATAGGAATTCTGACATGGCCTCAATAAAGAGATATTTGGGTTTTCTTAAATATCAAGCATAGAAAAGAACAGAATCAAAGCTAGAAAGAACTCAAACTCAAGCCAATGAACTCATGACAAAACTATGCTATAAATAAATAATGGTGACCTCTCTGTTGTTCTTCCTTCTGTGCCAGGACAGTTGTCATGTTATATCCCCTAACCCTCTTGGGGACCTGATAAGGACAACTACTCCCTATTTATGCCATCCAGTTAGGGTTTCAGGCCACTGACTGCATTCCAGGATCCCCACCACCAGCCTCAGTGTGCACTCTGAAGGACACGTCTCTCCTATCTTCCACTTCACCTTAGTGACCTCACTGACCACTCCCTTCTCTGGTTCAGTGATAACTATGCTTCCTGTTTCCCTCCTGTCTCATGTCCACCCCTTCTTCATCTCCTATGCAGGGTTCCCATCTTCTACCTGCCACTTAAACATTGCTCCCCAGGATTCTGTCCTAGGTATTCTTCTTTGGTCATCTTCTTGGGTCAATACATCAACTCTTAGGGACCATCTGTATATAGACCACACCCAAATCTCTCACTCGTTAAATCCAACTACCTACTGGATATCTCTACTTGCGTGTCAGACAACTCCAAATCAACCTGTCCAAACAAAAAGGGGGGGGGATCATTTCTCTCCCCAATGTTCCCTAACTGGAGGACACAACCATCCTAACTAGCTGCCACAGTCAGATCTCTGGGAATCACCCTTCATCCCTTCCTCCTCCTCATTCTTCCATCGCCTAGTCCCTTCATATCTCCTCTCTGAACAGCCCTGGGACCCACCACCCCCACACCAGAGCAGACATCTGCTCGATATGCCTAGCCTCTAGGCTCTACTGCTCCGGGCTTGTTCCCTCTCACCTATCGGCGACATGGAAGTCTTTTAGAAAAATAAGTCTGCTCCTGTCTTTCCCCAGCTTAGATCCTCCCATGGCTCCCCCACTGCCTTTTGGGTAAAGTCTGAACCCCTCAGAGTGGCCGACAAAGCCCGTCAGGCCCGGCGCCTCCTAAGTCCAGCCTCAATACTTACTGCTCTGGCCCCACTCTAGGTTCCAGCCACACAGGGTCAGTGGCCTCCTCTTGCTGGAGACCCTGTGCACATTCTCCCTGCTCTTCCTGGAATGGTCTGTGAGCCTCTATTTCAACCAGCCAATATTGACATCCTTCCCATCTCAAAACAGATGTCACTTCCTTCAGATCTCAGAATGTCACTTTCCTGACCTCAAAACTCTGGATCAGCTGTTGTTGCTAAGTGCCACCACAGCACTCAGAATCTGTCCCGTATCAGGAAGTGGCACATTATATCCCAAAAGTTACCCCTGTCTCCTCCACTATTCTGTGAGCTTATTGAGCCAGGCCCCAACTGTCTGGAGGGTAGCAGGCATTTGATACATTCAACATTTGTTTAATGACAGGATTACACAGATAGAAGTCAATAAACCTGCATGCAAATACAGCTCTGACTTCTCACTTCCAGCTTACCTCAGGGCCTTTGCACATGTGGTTCCCTTTCTCAGGCTGGAGTCTGCCAGTAAACTACTTCCCATCCTTCCAGTCCTTTGCTGACATGGAGCCTTCTCTCAGACACTTTGCCAACACAGCCATCTAAAGCATTCTCCTCAGTTATTTCCCTTCACAATACCCTGTTGTTTTTCTTTTCATCACTTGCCTCAACAGTTAGTTTGGTTAGTTACATGTTGATGCCTTTCCCTTCTTTACCGCTGTGAGGCAGGGACTGCATCTGTTTTGGTCACCGATGTCTCTCCAGTACTTGGCACCGTGCCTGGTACACAGCAGGGGCTCAACATACACTTGACAAAACAATGAGCGGACTGTTATTTACCAAGGACTAGCACCATTTCTACAACCTCATGCTGCCTCCCATGAAATAGTAACTGCTCCCCCTCAAGCAAACCTTTGTCAACAATGCAAGCCAAGCATGAAAATGAGAGATAGTGAAAGAGTTTTTGCCCATCCTTGTTCTGTTACTCACTCTTAGATACAATGCTAGCCAGTGGCAAAAAAAAAAACAAAAAAAACAGAAAACAAAAAACAAGAACTGGTACTAAGAAAATTAGGTAATCATGCCCTTCATCATTAAGCATTCACCAAGTGTATTAATGTCATGAAGGAATAGCACAATGAATGAGAAGAGAAGCCCTTGCCTTTCAGGTCTTTCACAAAGCCCTCTTTACAGGTGTGCATGAGCTGAAGGATCCACTTGTGCTGGGCTCCAATGCATTGCCAGGCAGGGTCACCCGGGGCGTGAAGATCAGACAGATACCTGAAAAGCAAGTCCAAGGTTGATGAAGCAGGCTTCCTCTGTTATATACGAGGCCAAAGGAAAAGCTAGCACATTTTAAAATCATTACTTTTTTTTAAAAAAGGAAAGGTAAAATTTTATCAATTAGTAAAATATTTGTCACTACTAGCCTTCAATATTTAGTTCTCAATGGAATATATTCTTTTCATGAAGTTAATAATGATATAACTTTTTAAAATTAGCTCTTTGGAAAGAGACAATTAAAAAGACAAAGACAACTTGTAGTGATCCTATGTACTTGGAGAGCACTTTTCTTTATAATACTTACATTTAGTTCACAGAATGTTTCTACTTAGTTCAGAGTCACTACATTAAACACAGGCGGGAGCCAGTAGAGGACACTAGGCAAGTATTTTGAAAATTTCAGATGTGTTTTATTCCTTTCAGGTATGAAGCGCGGCCAGGAGATGGCACTGTGACACTGCTTTCTACAGTTAGCTAACCGATGGTCACCTGAACCCTCGGCCCCTTTCTCTACATGAAGACATTTGGTGACATATACACACCTGCAAGGTCGACACTCATTCATGACTGTTCGAGAAAATATTTCTCTAGAAAATATAGTACAAAGGGGTGTTTTTCTTAGTTTTTAAATATTCCTTAAAATAGAGACTTCTTTGTGCATAAAATACTCTAACCCATATGCACAGTCTAAATATATATTAGTTGAAAAATCTCTATCAAATATTATTCAACATTTGGCCCTCAGTCCTCACAAAATATATTCATATAACAAGTCAAATACAATTAAATCAACTCCAAAAGCATGTCCAAATGAATTTATTGTGTTAAAATGATTCTTTTTTTTTTTTTGAGACAGAGTCTCACTCTGTTGCCTGGGCTAGAGTGCCGTGGCGTCAGCCTCGCTCACAGCAACCTCAAACTCCTGGGCTCAGGCGATCCTTCTGCCTCAGCCTCCCGAGTAGCTGGGATTACAGACCCGCACCACCATGCCAGCTAATTTCTTCTATGTATTTTTAGTTGTCCAGCTAATTTCTTTCTATTTTTAGTAGAGACGGGGTCTCTTGCTCAGGCTGGTTTTGAACTCCTGACCTTGAGCGATCCGATCCGCCCGCCTCGGCCTCCCAGAGTACTAGGATTACAGGCGTGAGCCATTGCGCTCAGCCTTAAAATGATTCTTAAAGCTGTCCTTTGTTTTAAATTTGAAGATTTTTATTCAACAGTAAATTGTCATCAATGGTTACAAGTTGTGACCTGAAGACAAATCTTAATTACTCAGGGATATCCTTGACGCTTCCCTCCCACATTTCTCTAGTAGTGCGGATTTATTACTCAGACATCTAAATTAGCAGCTAATTGGAAGAGAAACAAATCCATATTGTAATAAGTTAGCAGCAAATAAAATGATGTGAAGAAATCCAACATCACATTTGGGAACTCCCTTGCTGGCCCTGGCCTTCGCAAGCTGGCGGGAAGGGCTAGCGCTGGGGGGCAGGCCTTTGGCCCCGCACAGCACGGCTCACACTGCACGGGCTGCACGAGGTAGCCCGAGAGCCACCTGTACCTCCTTGCCATGACTGTCTATGTACAGGTCGCAAATAGGCGGTGTCTCTGTGTCAAGAAAGTGACAAGTCGATTAAAAGAAAGAACATTACTCGTAGTAGGGAGTCACCTAGGACTCCTCCTCACATGTGAGAAAAGTATCCTGAGAAGAAAACTATAATCGGACATTAAATTACATTGAGCTTGGCATAGGGAATTCCTTTTAAAGCTTCCAAATCCAATCTGATTTCTTATTCTCACACAAGGATTTCCTCTTTTGTTATCTGAAATACAAATACAACAAATAGTACATTGTGCCTTTTCTTCCCAAAGAACATATGATTTTATTCCTCCTTGCTAGGGATGAGGTGTTTCAGCATCCTTCCCAGAGAGACTTGTTTTGCCTCCTAATACTCCAATGCTTTCTCCTAACATTTTTGCTCACATGACCCTCAGATATGGTGTCAGTGGTAAAATACAGGAATATTCTTTTAGTGAAGCTACTTCCTTTTAATTGTTAAACTACTGAATAGGAATGTAGATGGTTCAGTACAGGGCTCTTTCTCCAGCAGTACAGCAAGAGAAATCAATAAGCTTGTTTGTTTAGTAACTTTTTAAACTATAAGTCTCTTTAGTATGTTTACCATGTCCTGGCAAAATTTAATAATAAGACCTTTTTCTACCATCTTGTTAATAGGTATTGAAATAAAAGAGTTTTATAAAGAAAAATAAAGCTGTTCTCTTAGGATTTCTAGAGAGTTTCAGTTCAAAAGCATAACTTGTGCTAGGCTCTTCTAAAAGGTTTCTTCCTTTTAGTATGCAGCTTAAAAATAAGTAGTTTTATTTCAAAGATCACTGTTTAGAATATGATACATGTTATTGCTATTTCTGTTAAATATTAAAATACTTCTAAGAAAGGATTTTTAGAGGAAAAACAAAGAATGTTAATTATGAACATAGGCTCAATATTTTAAAATTTAAAACATAAAGAAGTTTTTAGCCATATTCTGACATGATTTTTAACAATTACCAGGGATAGGATCATGCTGACATGGAAAGGAACATACGGAGCTTTGCTTCTTGCTAAAGTTACTAATCTGTTGCCTGCCGGCATCAAGACAGAATAGAGTGAAAACAGCCAGGAAGTTTTCAATAAGATAAAATAGTGAACAAAAGTAAGATAACACAGGAGTAATCTGATTTTCACTCCTACCACACATAACTAGGATTATGTAAGAAAACTAATACAGATATATTTTTGTTGATGATAAAACTCCCCACTTGGTGTTCACAGTACCTATCACCACAGATTTCAAAATCCAACAGATATTTGACTAGTTCTGATCTTATTTTTCTATTTGCTATTGACTAAAAATTTAAAAAGATAATAGAACTGCTCAGTATCTTCTCAAAGCATCAGAAATAATCATTAAAAAACAAACTGTTGACATTCTTGCTCTTTTCCCTTTAAAAGGACAAAAAAAAGGCAGTTAAATAGGCCCTTTAAAGCATCTTTTTTGACACTACCATCTTTTAAATGATATCCAGTAAGTTAACTAGCCATAAGAACTACACATCAATTATCCACATAGATGGTAATTCACTACATAAAGAAACTGCACAATTAATAAGCTTTAACATGTTACTATAGGAAAATTTAATATAGCAAATGTAAACAGGTAAGTAAACACACAAAGCACAAGCAGTGAAGCAGCAGGGTGGAACACAGAGAGCAAGAATCAGGACAATTGACACCAGGCAGCTGCAGGTCCTGGGCAAGATGCTCAACCTCCCTGGAACTGTTTCTTTGTATGCAGAAAATAAAGCATTTGGATTACTAATGTGTAAGTTTACTTAGAACTTTAAATTTCTAGGACTCTACAAACCAGGAAAATACCCCATATATATCCTTTCTTTATGGAGGCAGCTTAGAGAGAAGCAAGGGTAGGCTCTGGGACCAGAAAAACAGGTGTTTTCCTCCTTGCTGGTGTGCCGAGCAAGCTTTGCTGCCTTCCCTTGTAAAATGGGCACCATACTGGTGTCCTTTCGTGTGGCTATCAGGATTGAAGAGGACATACATACACTGCACATACACGGTAGTGGCAGCAAGAGTTTAGCACTCTCTCTATTCCACTGCTAGAGTCTCTGCTCGATTCCTCTTGGGCAACACGAGTATACTGCCAGTGAGAGTGGCTCCATTCCCACTGTGTGCCCAGTCACTAGGACACAGGTCTGGGTGTGGGCCCTTGCCCCCGCCACAACTGCACACATAGCAGCTTTCAGGGCAGACCCTCCTTCCATCCTAGAGATTATTTTCAATAGTCACATGGTGACCACAGCCAAACGTATAAATATACATATAGTCTATTATCATTTTATAACTATTGAACATTCAATAAATTCCACTAATCAAAGAAGAGCAACCAGTAAATTTGGAAAATAACAGCTATTCTGAGAATAAAGGCCACACTCAAAATATTCCAGCAGAAAATAAAGTTAATATTTTTTAATTGCAGATATAAAAAGTTTATAATATATGCTTTGTCCCAAATCCTGGTATAAACTACATATGTACAAAATTTGCTGACTATTCATTATGTGCCAGGTGCTGTTAAATCCTTAATGTATTCCTGATTATCTTTGTAGCCACTCTGAGACACAGATCATGTCATCACGTCCATCTCACAGATGAAGAAACTGAAAACCAGAACTCATATAAGCTGCCCAAAGTGAATAGCTAGTTCCACATGTGATAATACTGGCTCCTCCTCTTCTTTATATCTTGTGGTATTCATCTCTTTTAATATTACTGCTATTTTTTTTAAGTATTCCCACTCAGTAATATATTTCTATTTCATTGATCATGAAATATTTCTATTTCATTGATCAATCAGCTAGTCAAGGCTAAAACCTTCCAGAACTTTCTCTACTGTTAAGCCATGGCACGTTCCTGTGGCAATGCAGGACTTCCCACCCAGTGCAGCATTCTGCTCTGAAGTAAGAGCCCCTACTTCACGGGTGATGAGTACCAACAGGGTGCCGTGCCCATACCCTTTCCCTAGGTTAGATGACCCACTGCTCAGCAGGAGGAGGAGGTGAGGCTGCCTTTCCTTTCACCAAACCAGCGGGATTTTCTTGTCCTAAGAAAGTGAGTACTTTATAACTACTCCCAAATTTATTTGTATTCAGGAGAATCCTGGTGTTCTACACTAGACACCCCTAAATTTCTACTTGTCTTACCTTTTACCATTTCATCAATCTTCTAATTTCCCCCAAATTAGCTTTAAAGGTTACATGATGTATCCAGTACCAAACAGATAAATGTGACTCATCAAAATTCTTGCAAAAGATTTACCTTATATAACGTTTTTGGTCATGCAAGGTTGAAGGTGTCTCAAGCAATTTATCCAGAAGTAATTCTCTTAAAGCTTCAATCCGTGTTTCTACTTCAGCATAATCTATTAAAAAAGAAAAGCATATACAAGGATTTGTAGAATGGAAATTTAAAACCAAATTTCAGACAGCAGAACAGCGGTTGCTTTGGGTGAGGTGAGGATTGACTGAGAAGAGGCACAAGGGACCTTTCTGGAGTGATCAAAACACTCTATCTTGGGCGTAGGTTATGTGGGTGTATGCATTTGTCAAAACTCACTGACCTATAACATGTAAGGTCTGTGCACTTCACTGCATATAAATTTTACCACAATAAAAAGTAAATTAAGCTTTCTGAGGCCTTATGGATTTCATTTTTGAATTTATTAAAGCCCTGTGATATTTCTCCTAGTTGATAAGGCTTTACCTACCACAGGGCATTTTAAGCTTTTCTTATTTTCTTTATCTTTGATATTAGAGATAATTTCAGAAGTTGTTGAGTTTGCTTTAAATGAGGTTAGTATGCTTAAATATATTGGTCTTTCCAAAGAGGGAAGATTAAAACATAGGCTTCCATCTCTATAAATACTTGTCATTGATTCTTTCCAGTAAAAAAGATTTTTTTATAGCCTGTGGTTAACAAATGGCAAAGAATGTTCGAGACCAACCTATTACCATGCTTGCTCGTTTTCAATACATCTCAAATAAGAAAAGTCATAATGTTATTTTTGAAGTAATTGTTTTAAATTTTAAAGACAGCACCATATAAACAAAAACTAAAACTCACATAACATTCTTTGCAGAATACATTCCACAGTCTTCCTATAAATGGAAAGTAGAAGATCTAAAATTAAGAAACAAATCTTACATTTCTTGAAAACTTGCACCTCTGTTTTCCCAAAGAGTGACTTGGCCTTTTCATAATCATTAATAACCACATCATAATCACCCTTTAAAATAAAAAAATGACATTTTAGAGACACTTGGTGAATATAAAAAACATCTTAACAAATCTTTAAAATTTATGACATCTATAATCATATGTACATAAATAAATATATACTTTACCTTTTGAATATTCCTTTCAATATTTAGAGGAAGGTTGAAAAGAAACTTAAATCGCTGAAGCACATTGAGTGCATTTCTAGTGGAATCTGCCTTGTCCTTTCGGCCTAATACTTCTTGAAATAACGTGTCTGCAGTATTACTTGCTCCTATTTTAAAAGGAGAAAAGGAAGCTTAGATGAAGGCTGATTTTAATCAGAAAATGTGTAACAGGGCATAAGAAACAAAATGTTAGACCACTATTGTAGCTTTACATTAAAACTCAATAGACTATATTTTTAAAGTTAGCTATATTGGAAATCTTTTACAGTTTGCTAAAATAAAATTCCATTTTGCCTAAGTCTTTTCATATGTTAGGAATGCTATCAAATATAAAAACAACCATACTTACCGTACCCAAATAAATTCTCTAACATGAACCTACATTTATTTTAGTTACTCTTCTAAATTTTATAGCAATTACAGACCTTTAGGTTATTTCATTACTTCAGACAATAGGGTAAACACACACACACATATGCACACGTGCACACACGTACATTAAATTCCGTGGGTTCAATATCTACATATGGCATAATAAAACAAAGAAAACTGTTTTTGGAAAAGTTGCTCAAAAGAAATATTTTGAAAGTAATCCTGTTCCTTGGTGGAGTTCTCTCTTTAGGCAGCAGACACAGACAATTACACAAGCAATTTAAAATGACAAACTTGAACACAGCATTATCAATATTTCTTAAATCACCAATTCTTATAAAATTATACATGAACTGGACTATTCATAAGGTTTTTTTTATCTAAAAGACCTCAAACTATATGAATCAGTGTAATGAAAGAGATGCTTTATCAAAAGAAAATTTGCTGTGTACAAAAATAGTTTACATTTTGTAACTTGTGATTTATTTTTAATTAGCCACAAGGAAATGGGAGAAAAAGGATAAACTGTTTTCAGTTATTTGATAGCTACTTGTAAAAAGTTTCTACATTATCTGGTCTAGTGACGATAATTTAAGCAAAAGATGAAAAAATGACCTCAGTCTCACTGGGTGGCTTACATGCCATATTCTCTAGTCCACACTGTGGGTGGCCTGAGCGTGTCAAAAGTCGTCTTTGTAACATGATTGTTTTATCTAAATAACGTTTAAATTCTGTTGAAATTTTAAAGGCCTGATATAAAAACTTTCTTTTGTCAAGATAGCTGTTTTCATTACATGCTATTTAACGTAGACTACTAAATTTCTACTATAAGATTAGAAAAAATATATTTCCTTCTTGCCACCAAACCATATAAGGGAAGCTAAATGAATATTTGAAATTTGACTAGGGCTAAAACTTTTTTTCCTTAAAGAAAATTATTTTAAAGTATTTGTCATTTTAAAAATATAAATTTCATAAACTGAGGCTTAATACATGAATAAATACGAACACAAATAAGGGGACTGAATCTTTCAAAAAGGGTAATAACTTACGTATAGGGTTTGAATGTTAAATCACCAGGCACTTTTCTTTTTTTGGTATAATAAAAGAATTTGGGACAAAAAGTATAAGAGTTCAAAATTAGATTTTTCTTATCATATTTTTAAAGTAGTAAAAAATTACCAACTAATTTTTAGCTCCTCTAAAAAGCATGAAAACAAGTACAGGGAGAAAACCGACTTACAACCAAATAAAACATAAACACCTTATGGAGAAAAATTTATAGACAAATTATATACTATCAAACTATAATTTTATTTATGCCAAACTGTATATATTTTTATAAGAACTTTAATTTATGCAAATACTGAGAAATAAATTACTAAACTATAACTTTAATATATAGACAACTTCTAACTATAAATTATTATTCTGTCTATAAATTTACTGTATTCACAATAAAACTGCAGTTCATAACTCTTGATAACTGGATGATACATCCAGTAATAACACACAAGAAAGCTATGAAACCAAGATTTGTACAAACAGATAAAAATCACCAGCAGCTCACAAATGCGTTTCTTCTCCAGAGCTAATAAAAAAACAAAGCTACTAGTCCGTGCTCGTCACGCGTGAGGCTGGTGCTGCAGGTGAGGCCACCGGGGAGGCACCCACAAAGTCATCTGGAAGAAAACCCCCTACACGCACTAACTCACACACATTCCCCCCACTTCAGCACACAGGGAACATCCAATGTGAGGCAGGTGACAAGGGTTTGGGCATCCAGTGTGCAACCATCAAACAAATCTACCTGGACTAGATGGCCGTGGAACAATGGCTTTGGCCCTGCAGGCTACAGAATAAACCTTAATCTACATTTACCAGCCCTGGGCAAGCCTAGACCTGAAACTTGGTCCCTTCTCACCTGAAGATGATCTCAACACATTAATTTAGACAGTGACTGTCACTGTGTCAGTCACATATGAACCCCAAGAACTAATAGCAATGGTGTTATAACATAGGGCAGTTGCCACCATTGCTGGGCCTGTAGAGCAGTAAAATTTCCTGACAGTGCAAGATGGGAAGAAAAGCCACTTTAGCACGTCACACTAACAAGTGGGACTCATACCTGCCCAGGGATCTTACATCCTTAGCAACAAAAAAACATTTTAAGTGTGCCAGGAACTCCTGTCATCTACAAAACCTAGTCCTGAAATTCTAATGGTGTCTTATAATTTCAAGCATGTTTATTTAAAGTAAACATTATGCTTTCTCTTATTTCAAAGTGGCCTTATTGGTCCCTTCCTTGGTACCAACCCTTGAGACAATAGGTCACAGAAGTGATTTTTAATCTGTGCTCTCTGCCGGATTGGAATTATGGGAGTCAGGGGTAGAATAGAGGAACTCCTCACCTCCACCCACCACAACACAATTTATCCCAGGAATATGCAAACTGAATGAGATTAGGAAATAAAACATTAGGGCCTCTGGAAAATTAAGGTAACTAAAATGTATACTCAAATGTATAGCAAAACCAGGACCCCAAAGAGATTTAACAACCTGTATGTGTCTCAGTTTTAATAGATTCTAGAAAATGACTAGATAGGCTGTTATGTATACCACAATGATGTTACATGAATGGTATCATTAGCAACATGTAATGCTTGTTTACAACACCTTGCCTGACACCGGAATCCTATAGCTGTGTGTAAAGACAGAACTGGAGTCTAGGGATGAGGAGAGAGCTGAAGTCGGCTCTCCCGTTCTCAGCAGCCAATTGCTGGCATCTCTCCTCAACTTGAAACAGACCACAGTGGGGATACTTGGACATTGTAAATCGAGAAATCCTAATATTAGAGTTTTCTCTTTCTCTCTCTCTCTTCTTTCTTTATTGTTTGAATGTCAGTTGTTAAATATTTACTAGCCAACCACTCATTAGAAGTCAGTTTCTTTTTCACATGCTTGACTCACACTAATATTCCTCAGTGTTTTAAAGCTGCGGCTTTCTTATTTCAATTTTACACATAGTACTTGGCTGCATCATTCAATCCGGTTAATTCGACAATCTGTATGCTGGTGACTCCCAAATCTATATAACGAGATGTGTTTGCATGTTTAAAACTAATCTTTAAAAATATTTTCACTAGACATACGATAGTGACAGCTAATATATTGAGCACTTACTCTCTGCTAGGTGCTATTCTAAAAACTTTACATGTATTAGGGCATTGGCACTTGCTTACAAGACAGGTGTCATTTTCCCTCCATTTGTGGAGGAGGCAACTGACACGCAGGGAGGCTCCTCCACGTGCCACTGTGCCAGCAAGGAAGCAGTGACAGCCCGGAAGGCGTCACTGGCTGTACCCTCAGCATCTCAAACTCAGCATCTTACAAACTGAGCTGAACGTCTTGTCTACTCTCCTCATGCCCCAAACCTGCTACTTCTTTCTCATTTCAGGCTAGAAATCTGGAAGTCATCATTGACTATCTTCTTTTTCTTACATGTCACATCAAACCAGTGACCAAATACTGCCTTCCTCATCTCCTTAACATTTCTCACCTGCCAGCTCTGCCTTCACCAGCTGTTCTGGCTAACTTCCTTACCACGTCACCCTTACATTACCACATTCCATTACAACATACGCTGCTACTTACACGATTTACATCATTACGGGGCTCTTCTGTTTCTCCTCTTGCCTCTCGTGTGCCTTCTTTCTCACCCATTCTCCATACAGATGGCAGGCTATTCTTCAAAAATCTCAGAATACCAATCTTACTCACACTGCTTCAGTGGTTCACCATCAGTTTCCATGCCATTGCCTACCAAGTCTGTCACACCTCACAGCCTCAACCCTCACGTGTGCACATTAGGCCCACCGGATGCTGCTTGCAGGGCTGCAGACATCTCTTCTCCAACGCATGCCGCTGGCCCTGCCCAGACACACTGTATCCCTCCCCCCAGCTGCCCACCATCAACCTCTACTTCTCCAGCTACTTCTTGCTTCCCTCCTAAGGCTCCCGTGACCCTCCCTGATATTCTCTCCACTCCAGTGTTGGTTAGTTGCCCCCTGCGCAGGCTCCAGATGCATCCCAAGAATACCGGCAGCAGATATGATCACACCACAATTCAATCACCTGCTTATGTGTCCCTATTTTCCATTAGGCTATAATTTCTTAGACATTAAATACAAGTTTTATCTTTATATCCCTAGGATGAAACAAATATGTACTCAAAAAAGATCACAGAACAAGGAGTGAAAATTGGTCTGTGAATCAATGACAGTATTTATTCTACTCAGAGAGGTGGTACAGTACAGTACACCCAAGCCCTGTTCTGCACGGCATGCATGACTGTGACAATGGCTGTGTAAACTGAAACCCAGAAAAGCCATCTCAATAATCAACGGGAAAATTACCATCATTCCATGACTTCTAAAAATTTTTGTTGAAATGTTAAAAACTCACTTACTGTTGGTTATATTAATAAATGAATAGGAAAATTTAAAAATAGTAAAACTATTATATATTTAGTACACTATAATTTAAAACATTAGAAACATTAAAAATTAGAGTGTTTTATTTCTTTGGAGAAAAACCTCTCTAGAGTATTTGCCTTCTTTTTTTTCATAAAATTTACAGTATCAAGCATTGTTTCTATGCTTCTAGGAGTACAAATTATTGTACTCCTTTCTAAGTGTGCACCACCTTCTGACATTTTATCTTTGCACTTTTGATGTTGTAAAATATCTCTGAGGGCTCCTCTGAGCGTCACTTCCTCGGGGACGTCCCCCGACGTCGGTAAGTCCCCGTCACCGAGCTCCCGAGCCTTGAACAGCAGCAGGCTCTGCCTTCCCACCATCGGCTACTTTTTCTGTAATTCCATTTGTGCTGGATTTGAATTTCATGTACAGTATTATCACTTTTTGGTTTTTGATGCACTTTCATCTTTATGGGCCAATCCTTTCTTTTGATTATCCATTTTTGTAAAACATCTCGCGGGTTCACCACTTGGAGATACAGGCAGCACAGCTGCACACTTTGTGGCCCGCATGCAAACTGGAAACAGAGCACAGTGACCAGGCCCTGGCGGACTCTGAAGGAAGGAGCATGGCTATTCATCCTGCATATGTGTTATTTCTGTAGTGATCTGCGGACTGAAGAGTTAGTGGGGGAGTTTGTACTTCATGCAGTTAGGCAAATATACCGTGGTAACTGAAATCCCTGCCTGTCCAAACCACACACAGCAAGGACTGCCTATAGGTCGAAGCACAAGTTTGGAATAAGATTTCTGGACATAATGACCAGCTCTGCCACTTACTACTTATAGGACCTTATGTATGTAGCTCATTTAACCTTCTGGGCTTTATTTTGTTCATCAATAAAATGAAGAGACTAGCACAGATCTCAGGGGGTTGTTGTGAGGACTAAATATACAGACTATTCAGAGCAACACCTGACCTTTAGGAGATACTGCACAAGTTTTAGCTATTACTACCGCAAATACGGTGACAAATACTTACACAGCATTGTCTATACCTGCACTAATACAGTAGCTACTAGCCACAGGGGGCTGTTTCAATTCAAAGCTAAGTTAATTAAAATTAAATAAAAATTTAAAATTCAGTTCCTCAGCTATACTAACCACATGTGAAGTGCTCAATAGCTACAATTTCATCACTGCAGAAGTTCTACTGGACAGTGCTGTTCTATACTCTTGGAATATATGTGGAATCTGTTATAAATAAACTAGTTGCTAGCTTAAAATCAAGAAGAAATTATTAAATTCAAAGGCAAACATGAGAAACACATGTCAATGAAAATAAAACAACTTCAATAAAAGGTGTCAACATTGACAAACTTCGAATAAAAGGGGCTTTCTTGCAGCCAATACTATCCTTTAGAAACTTAGCTTAAAGGAGAAAGACTGCCCCAATTTTTAGAAACTCTCATTTTAAAAAGAAAAATCCAGATGAATGAGTATATAATTATACCTATGATAAAAGTATTAGTAATAATTTAAGCAAACTAAACTACATTCATTCTCATTTATTCTTTCCTTCCTTTCCAAAAGAAAGAAACTGAATTTCCAAACTGATTGAATTTTTCCTGATTTTAATTTTCTGTGTTTTTTTTTTACCAGTTCTACAGCACTTAAGTCCTGGCTACTATGGAACCCTTGTCTGGGCAGAAGGCACTCTTGTAGCAGCAGGACCACACTTCTTCCAGCTCTGTATCCCAGGCTGGTTCAGCACAAGATTTTGCACAACCAGTGACAAATGAATGTTTGTCAAGTTGATCTGAATTAGCAAGACCTTATCCTAAAATAGCAAACATCAACATCATGTGGATTAAGAATGTCTGGAAAAGTGAGGATTGTTATAAAGGAACATATTTAAGGGAAATTTTTACACCACAAAGTCCTGAAGAAAGATCTCATAAAGAAGTGACCATTTATGTCAAGCCCAAGTTTATCCAAAAAGAGCAAACTTCAAAAATAAGTTAATATGATACATTTCTGGAAAAACTGCATGGTTATAAAGGAATATTAAGTAAAACAATTTTTTTTAATAATTTTTAATACCGTAAGTCCCAAGGGAAGATTTCCCAAACTACTCCTTAGAAGAAAAAAAAATTACATTACCACATTATACTAAGCCTAACTCACGAAACAGACCTTAGCATTTTCCAACCCTTAGCAAGTATCTCTTTTACTGATACAACGATATATTACTATGTCCGCTGTTACTACAAGTCACCTTTTTAGAGTTACTGAAGTAATCTTGTTTTCTTGTACAGATATCTTGGTTTGATGACAACTTCTCCAGTGCAAATAACATCCTTGAGTAGAAAATACCATTCTAAGACATTTGAAATGTCTGATGATGCTAATATAGAACTAGCTTCAATAAATTTGAGTTAAATTAAAAATATGTCCATTTTAACAAAGTTGGTGACCTGGTTCTCAAAGATAAAAATAAGGCAAAAATCTCAAGGCAAGTAGTAATAATAGAGGAAATTATTTTTAAATGTTGTTAAATTCAGATATTTAGAATGAAATCCAAGTTCTCAAATTCTTCTACCAAGGAAAGCCAACATCAAATTAAAGCTTCTTTCCAGAAAATACTTTCTTATTAAGGATTCTCCAGGTTTTTGAACAGATATTTTACATAAAGACTCAAAAAATTCTGCTCATGAAACTACATTAAGCTAGAAGTGCAAAAATAACTTCCTATCACAGTCCTGCATTCATAGAATCTTTAAAGATCTGATGTGAGTTTTCTTAATTTTTTCAGTTATTTTTAACTCTACTTCAGGATGAAATTATATGTTATACTTAAAAACAAGGAGATTGCTATTGGTATTATTGCATCATATCAAATGTTAACTGTATGTATGAAAGAGGATAACTTATTTTTAAGGCACTAATAGTACAATAAGGATTAGTTCTCCTGATGAGTTTCTTCTAAATCAGGATAAGTAAGCAGCTAGAACCTCAGATGTCAGAAAAAGGACATAAAGAAAGGTGGACGGATCCAAATTTTTCAATCTATCAGTTTTTCCTGGGCCTATAATTTTCACAAAATTTCCCAGATTTAGACATCCTCTTAAATATCCAGCCGCCTTAAATTCTTTGTGGAAAAAAGCAAGGTATAAACAAATAAATAACACCTAAGTATCCGTTATTCTAATAGCTGAGATCATTTACATTAACATTGGTAGACACTTGACGATGACTTTTCCAGGTTTTTGGTCAATGCCAATCCTGGCCACTGCCTCAGTGCTTTCCTATCTTTGATGATGCTTTTTATATACTGGTCTGTTTTATGGTAGCAAATTTTATTTCTTAAGAAGTATATTTTGTTTTCAAATTATGATTTCCCATAAATAAAATGCAAACAGAAACAGAACATTCATTGCAGTGTTTCTATTCCCCTTAATATTCATTCAGCAGTGATTTAATAATCGCTACTGTTTAGAAATAAATACCAAAATGCAACTTACTGCCTTGTCCTGTAAAAGCAGGTCCAAGAACTACATTAAAGTTTGTTATAAAGTCCATAAATAGTTTGTGGTAGCAGGACTTACTGTTCAGAACATTCTCCAGTTTTTGCGTCATGGATCCTTCTACTTTTTCCGTTCCGTCCGCTTCTAGTTTTTGATGGATGGCTAGAAAAAACATCTGGTTAAAATGCAGGCCATTTTAATGGGTAGAGATATATTATATCAAAATGACATTTTTAAACAGCTTTAAAAAATGGTCACATTATATTCTCTGCTGGAGAGGAGCACAAATATGCCATACTCTGCAATGTATCCAGCAGACACTAGCCTAAGTTATTCATAGTTTAACACTATTAAAATAGTCCATAATACACATACTCAATCATCTGAACCTCAAGACTGAGTGGTAAAGACAGTAGAATTAAAAAAGAAAAGCAATACTTAGTAGGTGTCCCAGGTCTTATTACTACAGGTTAAGCATCCTCCAAGCCAAAAATCCAAAATATGAAACGCTCCAGGGCCCAGGCATTTCAGATAAGGGATACTAAAACTGTACTATCTTGGATGTTTGACCACAGGAAATTCATTCTTATTCTTCAGTTTCACCGTTTGGAAAATAGCAATACTACTTTTTGGAGTCTATCAACCTCAAAACATTTAATTTCAGCCTTAAAATATAACATGGCAAAATACGTAATATTCATGTTCTATTCATTCTATTAAGACAATAAGTTATTTCTCTGGGGGTTCCCAAGAAATACCTAGCAACATCTACCAATACATTAATTGTAGATGTACAAACTGCATTGGAGTTTTTTGCTGTTATTGATTTATGTCTGTCTAAATCTGATAAAGATTATGAGGAAACCATTTAGTAATTTATATCTAAAAACTGTTTTACTCACTGAAGAAAAGAGAAGAGAACAGAGCAAATCAGGCTTATTTAGGTGAAGAACTAAGAAAAATTTCAAAACAAAATGGTCAAATACAATTTCAAATTCAAAAGTGTAATATAAAAAATAAAAAAATAACAAGGCAAACATTACTTGAGCAATGAACATCTAAGCTAAGCTAAGTCTCTTATATATGTATTTGTCATCTTTTAAAGAAGACAGTGATGTAGCTTCCAATATTATTTCTAGTTTACAGATGGGAAAACCATGGCTCCATGAAATTAAAACAAGTTGTCCAAGATCACAAAGCCAAACTCAAAATGTGCACTTGAGCAGTCTGATCCCAGTACATAAAACCTCATCTCACACTTCCCTTATAGTAAAGGCAAGCAACTTCCACTATCTAAGCTGTTTTCCCATCTGTAAAATGAGAATAATACACTTATTATGTCAATTGGGAAATGCATTCACTTGAAAACAAAAGAAGCTTCTCCTCCCCAAAATAAAAGCTGCTAAAACACCCAGGATTTTTAATTTTTCATATAACTTGTTTTAGCAAAAACCCAAATGCACGATGTTTAACTCTATGGCCTTCACAACTAGTACACTGAAATGAACATCACCCTTATATATTAGCTATTCTCTAACTTTCAAATAGTGAGTTAGAACAATTCCAAAAGGAACTATGGGCTTTGCTTAACCCACCAGTCACAGGTGGCAGATTTATGCCAAAACAAACAAACGAACAACATGCATTTCTTTTACTCAGAACTATATGGTTCAACGTATTTCCCTTGACTCGTTGGTCAGAAAACTCTGAGACAAATTCACTGCTCAAAATGTACTATGAACACATTCTCAGAGCCTAATAACATCTATTTTTCTGCTCCTTTTAATTAGTTTTTAATTCTGAGCTTGTTCTTTTTTACCCTTTATTTTGTAAAGCCACCTCAAATTTTGTTTGGAATTATAAAATAAACAGACTGCTCCTCTGTGAAGAAACACAGTCATAGAAAGAAAAAGAAATATATTTGGAAAAAATCAGCCACCATATTTTTAATTGTCTTGGTTGACTCAGAGTGAAGAGAAAGTAATTTCTTTAATGTCTCAAATTTAGATTATGGGGTAACAATGACATAAAACGTTTCCACACATCAAAACTTAAACTTAAGTTCAATTTGTTACAAGGAAAAGAACTTCCTGCCCTCTCTTTAAGGACAGGGGACAGACTATGCCTAAGTATTAAAAAGCTAAACTAGAAAGACTTGCCTGTTGTGTACAAGCAAATCTGTTCACATTCTTTATTTAAATGCTGCCGTGACTTTGTGACATTCCTGGTTACAAAGGAATACTTGGCACATGTTGCAGTTTTATTGCTTGGGCACTGTGTGTGGTTCCTCCAGGCACTGGCTCCTGCAGTAGCCCTCCTCAAATGTTACTTTCTAAGTCAAAGTCAGAGTTAAAGGAAGTCATGTAGCCATGTTTACTGATGCTGACAAAACCCATCACTGATCAGCAAGTCAAGATGAGGTGACCCTGGTCCCCTGGCTCAGTTTACAGTCCTTTCTGCTGACAAAGCAACTTCTTCCCGCCAATCTCCACCACAGCAGAGCCACTGTCAAGCTGTCAGCCAAGCATGAGGACCCAGAGACACTGGGATCTGATAAAGGCAATCCTGTTTTCCAGGAAATTAAACCAAATAACCCAGTGTCTGGTTCACTTGACCTTTTATTTTCTCTGAAAACATTTTTAAGTAGAATAACTCAATAAGCAACTTGGTACATGATCACAGGTTTGTTATTGTTTCTAATCTATTAAAACTTAAATATGTGAAGCAGTTGAACATTATAAGTTTTTGCATGGGAAACAAAAAAGTATGTATAAAAGTACTATTGAAAGAAAAATCAGGGTTATAGAAAGATTGCCTATAATTATTTGATTCTTTTATTTAACTCTCCAATAAAATGTGGAAGTCAAACTTGCAATTTCAACAAAACAATCATAATACCTGCCCATACGTTTATATAAATGCTATTATTAAGGCACTAAGAAATGATGTGTATGCACAGGCAGGATCCAGGATCCACGTACAAACTGATGTACATGCTCTAACCACTGTCTGTTACTGCTGGCCTGCGTGAGATAGGATTATTGAAGCCAGATCAGGGATTGGCAACCTATTTCTAGAAAGAGCCAGAAAATAAATATTTCAGGCTTTGTAGCCACATACACCCTTTATCACATATTATTCTTCTTCTTTCTTTTAAACAACTTTGAAAAACAAACCCATGGCCTGTATAAAGATTAGCCTAATTTGGTTCACATGCCAACTGTGAGGATTATGCTTACTAAAGTAGGAGATTAAGAAGGGTAAGGGTAAGACGAATAAATAATTTAAATTTATAAAGAGCCTTTCAAACATTTAGTTTCTACTTATTCTATCAAACTTTTGTCAGAGTAGATAAATCATATATTTGAATTGGTTAAGTAATCTGTGATTCCTTTTTTGCTCCATAGTTATAATGAAGAAAACCAATAAATAATAAAATAATTGCAACTATTACATAAAAGACTAACAGGTAAAAGCAATTCTCACTTAATCATCCTAGATAACATTATCTTCACACATCAACAGTCACTAAACGAAATATGTCAAAAAAATCAACTATGGCTCACGTTGTGCAGATGGCAGCGATAAAAGGAACATGGGAGGGAACATGGACAGAGCAGTGAGCAGCATGTGTGGTTTCCTCTGCTTTGGCCTTTTTCCTCCAGAGCACCAGAAAGAATGTGCATTTGTACAGTATGGGCCCACAGTTGTTCTCGAAAGGAGCAAGTGATAATGTCAGACTTGCCACTAAAAACAAGTGACTATACAGGTTACTGCGTACACAAGCTCCAGGGGCACTCAGGAAGCGGCCGCGGGCACAGTGGAGGGGATCAGCAGGCACTGAGGCGCGGGAAGCTTTGCCAGCCCGGCAGCTCCACGGACGCCGCCGCAGCCGCCGCCGGGAGCACGGGCACGCGCCGCGACTGACGGGAACCGTGGCTCCTCACCACGTCCAGGAGTGCATGGGGATGACAGAGTGCCAGCTGTGGGAAAGCAGAGTGTGGTGCTGGAATAATTCTGCAGGATATATTAATAATAAAGGAAAAAACTATATTAATCACACCGAAGTTAACACTGGCAGCTAAGTTATGCCAGACACACTTCTCGCTAAGTTCTAACTAAAATACGGGCACACACAGGGAAAATCAAAACTGACAATGGCATAAAAACTTAAAGAAAAATAACGGCTACTAGAGCACGCTGACTGGACGGACAGGGTATGAACAGTCCACTCAATCAAGGAGGAGAACATAGATGATGCCGCGCAGAGCGGAAACGGCCTTTGTCGCACACGCGTCGCTCCCGCACGCCCAGCTCTGCGGCAGGGGCCAGAAACCCCTGCGCGCCTCTCGTGAGCGCTGCAGCACTGCCGCTCTGCCTCCGCGAGCTCCTCACCGCCCGCAACTCCTTTCCTTCCACAGCCACGCAGAGACCACCTTCCCCAGACGCCGCACGGCAGCAAGCAGCGGGAAACCTCCAAGGGCAGGCTCCTGCGGGCACTGCGCGCCCACGGGAAGCAGAAGGGGGCAGGGACCCACAGGCCGCGGAAGGAAGGAGGGACATTTTTACACAAGACCATTCAGAGACAAGCTATAAATGACATCTGAAATAACAAAAGAGAAGTTTTAAGAACTGAAGATGTAAGTCTATAGATTCCAAAGAATTCCAGTATATCCCACAAAGGTGTCTCCTTTTTTTGTTTCTGTTTATTCAAGGCTAAACAAATATATCTTGTAAGCATTTAGCTAGATAGAAAAACAAGCAATGTACCTACAACTAATAGAGAATTACGTTGTTCAGGATTTTGTCTCCGCAACACTAAAAGTCACTGGATCAATGTCTTCATAAAATTATTCTCTTACAGCCAAGTGGTTGTTCATGTATGAAAGCAAGAGACATTTCCAGACACACAAAGGCTCAAAAGATATAGCACAAAAAATATACCACAATGTTCAGAATAAAAAATTCAATGATAGGAGAGATGAAATATAAAAGGACTGGCAATAAACATTAAAGCAAATTAAATAAATGTTAAAGCAAATAATATACATATTTACCAGATAACTGTGGTAAATATTTTATAAAATTAAATGCAAAAGACAAAAATAGACCTGAAAACAGAATACTGAAACGGAAAAAACAGGCAAAATAAACTGTGTCTATAATTTCAAATTAAATTAAGACTAAGAAAAGGGAAAAAGCATGGGAAATAAAGATGTGCTAAACTGTTACCATATATAACAGAAGTTAAAAGACAACCTATTACAATTTTAAAACATTTCTCTGAAATCTGCAAACAATATGGCCTATGTAGCAAAGAGGGAAAAATGAAGAACAAAAAGTAAACAAGCGAGAAAGAAAATAGGGCAAAAATTTCAATATGTTAAATGTAAATAGCTTAAATTCTTCTATTAAAGGGCAAAGGCATCAGAATGCTATTTAAAAAATACAAATCCTGCCACATTTTGCTTATAAAACACATGCCAAAAACAAAATTTCTAAACGGTGACAAAAATATTATGAATAATATATTAAGCAAATGTGTGTAAAAATAAGGGTATAAAGTGTTACTATTATGTTATTGTGCAATAAAGAATTTAATCTTACCCCCAAAAAGGTATGGCCTTTCCCCTCAGTTCCTGGGAGGTACTCTCTAAACTCTTGGAATGCTCTGCCTGATAAAAATGTCTTATTTACCTGGGGCCTTAAGCCACACCAGACAGTCTGATAATGTCATTTGTGGTGAGGACTCCGGTTGCTCAGTGTCAGCCTGAACCCCAAGGCGCTGGAGCCTGCGGTCGGACATGGGGCTGCTGAGCATCTCTGTGTGATGAAGCCCCAGTAAAGACTCTGTATATGGACACCTGGGCTTCCTTGGATGGCAGTCTTCCATGTGTGTTGTCACAAATTGTGAACAGAAAGGTCAGTGCTGTCCACAATTCCACTGGGTGACAACAACTGGAAGCTCTATGCCCGGAATTTTCCTAGTCCCTGCTCCATGCCTGTCTTCCATTGGCTGACTGTCATCTGTGTATTCTTCCTGTAATAACTCATAACTGTGAGTACAACAGTGTTCCCTGAGCTCTAGCAAATTACTAAACCTGAGGGTGATCTTGGGGACTGCCCATAACTTTACAGTTATTATTATTATTACATTATAATATTAACGGAATCCAAGCCATCAAAAGTTACCAAGTAAACATGTTTTACATACAAAGAAAAAAATGACAAAAATCAAAATTAAAGAGGGAGATTTATCTATCATGTTTATTATAAATAAGCTAGATTTAAATAATGTAAGTAATCAGGTATAGCTAAAATATCAGTGTACCCTGAAGAGAATACGCCAATCTCTTTTTTATTTATCTTCGGCATATTTACAAAAAAATTGATAAATATTAAGAAACATATTTTCTGTTCACAATACTACAAGACTAGAGACTAACTTTAAAAACAAAAATTTACTAGAAACTACTAGGTCAAGGAGGAAAATTAAAATTACAAATTTTAAAAACACAAAAAGGGCATCACTAAAGAATCAATGTTTTAAAAAAGGAAGAACACATAAATAAACAGATAATGAAAGGGCCATAACATTAATTTTAAATGATTTAAAAATTACAATGCAATGGCTAAAAAAATATGAAAATTTTGATGAAATAGAGAATTTCAGGAGAAAACCAAATCAAAATAAACAAAACACAAAAAGTAGAGGTTTTAAAAGTACACATATGTATCAACCGCTGGTGCTCACCCCTTAAGCCACCTATACATTATGGTGTCTCTACAGGAGGGATAACCAGACACTAATGGACTCGCAGTGTGATAAAATAGGAGGCACAAAGTACTACATGTGGCCAAAAATGTTCAAACTGAATCTTATCTAATGTCCAATTAGATAAGTCCTAGCACATTGGAGAGAAAAATAAGTCAAATGACACCATGAAGAAGTAATCAGTCAAATCCAGAGTGTGGGATACCTTATAGGACAAATAACCTTGTTTCTTCAACAAATCAATGGCATGAAAAAACAAAACCAGGTAGGGAAGGTGAGGTGATTTTTATAGTTTAAAAGAGGCTTAAGAGATTTAAAAATCAAATGAAATGCCTGAATTTTATTTGGATCTTGATTTAGACAAATCAGCTATAAAAAAGAGGGTTTGGGGTTAATTGGAGAAAACTGAATATGAACTAGGAATTAGATGATATTGAAGAACTATTGCTAATTTTGTTAGCTATGATAATGGTATTATGATTAGGTACACAAATGTCTTTACTTGAGGGATTCATACTAAGGTATATAGGAGAGAAATGTCATGCTGCTTGAGATTTGCTTTAAAATATATCAGCAAAACACAAATAAACCAACTTCAAAAACTACTGATAAAACAAGTATGAAAAAATACAGTAAGTGTTAAACCTAGGTGACAGGTATATAGGAGTTGATTATATTAATACTACCATCTCTATTTTAGCATGTTTGAAAATATTCATAATAGAAAAGTAAAACAAATTAAATGAGCTAGTTTATGTAACAGCTCTTTTAAATTTTAAACATGTAATTTCTAATCTATATAGCCCATTGAGAGTACATACACAAACACATACATATACATTCATATGATTCTGTATATCATTAACACTACAACTTGACCAGAAAGGCATTTTTAAAAACTATAGATTAATTTCATTTAAGACTATAGTTGCAAAAAGTTATAAAAACCTACTAACAAATCAAATGCTATAGTAAACTAACATAATTACCCAGAAGAGCAGGTTTTCTCTAAAGACTAAAACAGGTTTCTAACATATACAACTCTATATACAATATAATCCCAATTTTATAATATGTACTCATAAAAGCTAAGAAAAAAAATCAAAAGGAAGAAAAACATCAAAATGTTAATGTGATTATCTCTACAATGGAAGTAGTTCTTGCTAATTATTTATCTATTTAATATTTTCTATAATATGCATTTCTTTTGTATCAAAAAACAGAAAAACTAGATATATGTGCATGTGTCTAAAGTTTTAAAATTTACTGTTGTAATCTGTTTCTATATGTCATACAGTCATTCACTTATTAGTAGCTGGTGAGCATTATCTTTGTTAAACTTTAATTTGCCAACACACTTTTAGAGCAAATGTCTAATAAATGAGACTACACAAATTTAATGTACCAAATAACATGCTTCTAGAATGAACGTCTAATAAATAAGACTACATAAATTTAATAATTACCAACTAAAACTTCTTGAAATCTGCCACTAGTAAAGCCATTTATTGAAGAAAAAGCATAAATAAATACAAATATACATGCATATGTAAATATATTTTTTAAAAAGAGTGGAAAGAAACGTCAAATCCATCTTTTTGCAAAGCAAAATCACTTTAATTATAAAAAGTTATGAGAATCATTTGTGTCACTACTCGGCATATGAATAACCCACCTTTACTTGATTTACACTAAACTCTGTTCACATATGCTCGTATTTCTCTTCCTGACATGGTTAAGATTAACTATTGGTAACTCAGAACAGCAGTAAGCACAAAGAAAGAAAGGCACACCACCAAGAAACATTGGCACACAGCATTTACCAAAGGTGAGGACCTAGTTTCTCTGTTCTCTCCTAGGCATTCATATTTTACCCCTTCAAAAACCTAACCTTTACCTTGCAAGGAAAGAGCTGTATTTAAGGTGTCAGAAGTCAATTAAGCATATCTGGCACATGAAGACAGGGTTTTTAAAAACAATAAAAGGATTTCTGTACTTTAAGAATACCAATTAATTTTTTAAATTTGTCTTTCTGAATCAAAGAAAGTACATCCCCTTAATATTTAGAGTTATAAATACTTAGCTATATAGGTACACAGTTCTAGTATCTTAGCTTAAAAAGAATTGGGTTAACTTTTATTAATAATATGCTTTACTTTTTACTCGATAAACAATAATTAAACTTTTATTAATTAAAGTGGTTAAAAAGAAGCCTACGGACATCTTTCACTGAAATGTCTAAAGCTATGACATTTGCACTTGACACAACTTCCCTCCCACATAAACATGATGGCATGGCAGTGGGACAGCAACCTTTGTGTATGTGTGGGCTGCTGGGGTAGGAGCTAAGAAGAATGATACCTTGTCATCAGTCCTTTCCAAACTGAACACACAATGGGTCACATTTATAGAGTTAGTCACATATGTAAGATATTGATGGCTACAAAAGGATTTTAAAAATCCTAGAACTCTACCTAGTGAGATTTAATTTCTTATCAACCCTGGAGACTGGACATCACAGAAGGGTAAAGTAGTCTCCCATTTCACACATGTGAGATAGGTCAACAAAAGCCTCAGAGATAAATTTTTAAAGTACCAAGCCTTCAAAGAGATGCCAGCCTAGTCTGCAACAAATATCTATGGCACATTTTAGATCTCTACTTAATAAATACAGACCGAATGTCACACCCTGTAAACACCCTGCAAGCACGTATTGGGTTTCCATCGTGGAAGCTGCTGGCAGACAGCTCCGAGGATCGCCTTACCTGAAAGGGCATCTTGTGCTTCAAAGAACGTACTGAGACCCCCTTTCACATATGCCAGACTGCCCTCGCTTTTCTTGTTAGCCTGTCTCTTGAGGTTGGTGACTGCCATCTTGAGATGTTCAAAACTGAAATGAAATAAAGAAACCAAATGTTTGAGACCCCTAACATGCAAAAAAAAAGAAATAATTCATTAGGTGTAAAATACCAGGAATGCTAAAACTTATGTTAAGAAGCATACAGATTAATACAATGCGAAACCAGATGAAAACAAAAAGATTTCAAATTCTTATCTAGATCCAAGCCTTCTGAATGTTTAAATTACAACAGCTGCGAAAGAGTTTTGTAGCCCTCTAATAGTAATTCCAAATATGTTAGCCCCTAAGAAGTAAATGTATATGTAGATATTTTTATAATCTATAATATATATAATTTTCCAGATAAAGAGTTTTAAATATCCTCTACACCTGATAAGAAGACATAGAGCATCAAGTGATGGGCAACATTTCAAAGGCAGAACTCTCTGTACACTCACTTAAATATTTTGAAACATTGAGCATAACATTATATTCATCACATCAATATCCAGTCCTCTGTCCTTAATAATAAAATTACATAAAACCTGTGGGTCACTTCACAATTTAAATAACTAAGAAGACTACAATATATTATCTCTATATCTCAAGCAGAGAAACAAAAAAAAGTAGTCCTTTGTATTCCAGAAGTTTTATTTCCATGTGAGCTAAGAGAATCTGGCTATCAAACTTTAAATATTTTCTCGAGTACCTTGACATAGTCCTATACAAAAAAGCAGAGATCAATTCTGACTTATAAGAATAGAAAAAGCACATCTGTAATATAAAACTGGAACCATCTTCTATAATAAAAAAATTCATTTCAGACATTTCCTTTAAAAATTTATCAAGCCAAATTTACTCTATGTAATAATACTGAAATGCCAGCTTTCCCTTATATTTTCTAATAATGATTTTTATCCTAATGTGTGAATGAAAAATTTATATTAAGGTATATCTTAATAAGTTGATTAACAAGAATTTAAATTTAAGCAACAAACCATTCATTTATCCAAACTTTTTTTTACTGATTATAATTGTTTTAAGTCAATCTTGCAAATAAGTTACAAATCTGCTCTCATAAAGTGGGTAAAATGTAATTAGTAGACAAAAAGAATGATTTCTTTTACATAAACAACCTTGTCTACTTTTTGGCTAATTTTAAGCCAGGTCTTCATACAATGACAAAGTCATCCTCCTTTATTCTATGGTCAGGGAAGGCAGTGTGTTCCATAGTCTACACCAGAACTAAAAACTTTTGTTCTACTTGAATAGGAGGAGATCATAGCCAAACACATCAGTTTACGTGCCCAGCTACAACTCCACAGCATCAATGAGCTGCATGCATAATGAAACATACAGAAACATAAAATGATAATAAGAAATAAGAGACCTCTAACTGGCAATCTCATTTTATAGATAAGGAAATAGATACCCTGAGATGTTCACAGACTCACCAAAAGTCAAAGACTCATGGGCCTAAGACTATGTTACTGTAATGCAGAGCCAGATCTAAACTCAAGTTAGGGTATAATCCTATTATTGCATGTGAGTGAAACCCTTCCTAGCTGACAGTGGGCAGCCACTAACCTGGTGGTTGAGTGGTTCTCTATGAGATACCAGGCAGCTGAAAAATTCTCACTTGTGAAATCAGCACTCATTCCATGGAACAGCATTTCCAAGTCCTTCTGGGGGAACTTGCTTCTGAGGGGAAAAAAGTTTTAAAATCTATTTCAACTATTATTACTACAAAAATGTAACAGACATTACTGAGTACCTAGAGTAATAAACATGAATACAAATCATTACAATTATACATAATACATTATCAGGAATATGTTTATATACATGTATGAAATACATTTCCTACATCATGGCTGATTTTTTGTCATGTGAACTTTGATTTTATATATAAAAGATAGCAAATTAATTGAAATACAGAAATTATATCAGTAAAAGAACATAAGATTTGAAGAGGGTTTAAAACATCAGGCTGAGCTGAATTTTATCAAATCTAACAAAATATGAAATCACCACCCACCCAATAGATAAAAATTTGGATACAGTAAAGTTTAATAAAGACCCATATGGAGGTTGTTTTAAAACATACAATGTCTAAGAAAATCATCAGAGCACTAAGAAAACTAGACCTAATAGTATAGTACTCATATTTACATGTCCATGTCTAGAATATTTTAAGAAAAGCTTGTTGATAACAACAGGCTATACATTATCTGCAACTCCCTTATCTCACCCACATTTTTAAGATAAACTTCTGGATCAATTCTTTTATGTATTCATTCAAATATTAATGAAGTATACATAATATAGGTCAGGCTCCACGCTGGACAACAGACATGCCTGAGCGCAGAAGCACAGTGGCTGGCCCTGCCCGCCCAGGGCTCACGGCCTGGCAGCCCTGGCTGCTGCCCTACCCCATCTGCAGGGTGAAGCCCAAGCATCTCCAGAAGCTGAACCTGCCTGTCTCTTTGGGTTCACTTCTGTTGCTCTAGGCCTCAAACCCGAAGCTTCGACAACCTCAAACAGATGATGCTTTCCTGTACATACCATGTTGGTTTTTACTTTGCTCCTCTGATTTGCTATCTTCTACGATGTGTCCCCAATCCTGAAACCCTACACAAGCTCAACTTATAAGGCATAAACAAGACACAATATCATTTGACAGCCCAATATTTCTTCAGCATTTTTTTAATGGGGGAATTACCGCTACTGCATAAGAAAAGGTGGGCAGGTCCAGTGACTTTTCTATTTACTCTTATCTGGAAGAGTCTTGCTGTCCCATTATCACAAACACAGTCTCAATTCAGAAATTAGGCAGCTTAGTCCAAGATCAACACTCTATCCTCACCCAGAGGTAATACTTTTCCTTCCCTCTCCCCAGCTAAGATCAATGGCTGCTCATTCGGGGGGAAAATGGACAGGTCTGTATATCTTTCCTCTGCTGGTCACTATCTCAAACAGCAGAGGTCAAGGGCAGGATGGAAGAGAAGTAACAATGGAATGTCCTTCTGGGCCTGTGCCTGGTGCTGTCACAGGTGGTTTGCGCTCTCTGCCTACTAGATATTAAAGCTGACTTGAGTCTGGCGCGCATTTTCACAAGTTCCCTGAAGGCTGCTCAGAGGACTCCTCCAACCATGGCTCTGGGATGCATTTGCTTCCTGCTGCCACTCCTCAGCCTCGAGGGGTCCCAAATTTTACTGCAAGACTCTCGGCTGGAGCCCCTTCACCTGCAGGTGACCAGTCCTCTTAGGCACAACTTCCAGTGGCCTGGAGCCCATTCTTTACAGCCAGGTGCTCATCTGGTCACAGGGAACACCCCTCTCCATGAAGGAGCTCTGTGTCTCGCAGCTGCAGGGAACATTCTCACCTGGGGCCCCGCAGAGGTCCCACTCTCCAGGCCCAAGTGGAGACAGTGACGATTTTCCATCCTCCCCACTCACGGTGCAGCCCTGCTCTCCCCAAGGAATCTCCACACAAATCCTCCTCACCTCTATGCGTATCCTCTCCCTTTGTGCTCATTAAAAGGACAAGGGATGCAAGTAGCAAAACCAGCTTTTGAGGATTTCCTTTGTAAATCCTGCGCAGTGAGACTCCGGAGTCAAGTGCTGCTGCCTGACCACCTCAGTCATGGAATGAGAGGCCCCACTTCACAATGACCTCCTTCACTATGACCTGTTCTTTTTTAATGGCGGGGGGTGGGGAACCCTTGCTTACAATTGTGACAACAGAAACAAAGAGATGAAATTTTAGGAGGGTTGGTATCACCTCTGTTTAGTATGTCTGAGACTGACGCAGTCTTGCTTCTTTTCTAGCCACCTTCAGAAGTTGAAAGAGCCCCAGCCTGAATCTCTTCGGCAAGCGTGTGTGGCTTTCGTTATCTCGCTGGTCATTTTCACCAGCCAGCAGTGTCTGACACGGGGGTGGAAAACGCTACTGAAGTTTGAGAAGTTTATTTTGGTTTGGATTCTTCATGTTGGTTCTGATACTTTACTTAGTAAGAAAATCCTGTGACCTTTGAAAGTTTTTCTCTTTTTATTTATTTGCACACCATGCCTCTAGGTTAGAACTTTTGGGGAATCTAATGACTGAGTGGAGATTTAGGCTAAACCATGATGTGCTCAGCCCCAGCTAAGTAACCCAGAAACCCTTCCTTCGGACACGTCACGGGCTGTCTTCCGTAGTCCACTCTCACTGGCGGGTAGTGTTTTTCTGAAGCACTCTATGAGGGATCTCGTGGCTGGAAGGATCTAAACTCGGCTGGAAAGAACGACATGACAAATCAATAAGGCCTGTCATCGGTGTGCAAGTACATGGTAGCTGTAGACTATGTTTTTGTCAACCCAGCTTCTAAAGCTCTGATCATGCCACTGCACTGCAGCCTGGACAACACAGCAAGATTCTGTCCCTTAAAAAAAAGAAGAAGAAAAAGAAAGAAAAAAAGAAAAATCCTCATCTAAAAAAGATCAATTCCAAACTGACATATTAAGGACACAGCTTAGAAAGAAGATGCACAAAGGGACTCTGAGAGGTCAGGAGTTTCTGTGTTCCTCACTCCTGCCCTGTGGAGTTTCGTTTTGATTGGGTGTTCCCTGCCCACAATAGAAGCAGAGGGTGAAGAGGAGTTGCTCACATTAAGAACTGACAACATTAAGAAAGGATCTATGACACAATGATAGCAAGTAAAGCGAAGACATATAAAATACAGACACAAAACTCAAAAATACAATGCCATGGCAGAGTCCCCACAGGTCTGACAACTAAATTATGTTCAATATATTTAGCTAAAATTTTAAAATTTTAAAAAACAGGATGTACATGGCACATATAGAAAAGAGTTATACCCTAAACAGTCATAATGCTCAAACTGGTGGTACTGAAAGAGACACCCGCAGCTATCCAGAACTTTCCATTCTGTGCTCAATATTTAAAATTCACCTGATTCTTAAACTTTAGTAACATTTATGATGTATTAAATTGTTATTTTTACAAATATAAATTGATCTCAGTTACAGCAAAAGACAAAGGTCTGATGTCTAGTGAGGGCTCTAGGGAAAGAACTGTTAAGAAACTGTCCTAGCTCCCAGAGGAGTCCCTCCCTATCTCCCTCATCCTCAGAGGGACAGGCATGGGCCTGGTCACCAGCAGCAGAGCAGTCCCCGCTACAAAGAGAAGCCCACGGACACAGTGAGGCCTGTGCAGGCTCAGCACCCTACCTCTTCAATCACGGACACACCATGCCACTGACAGGGCAAGGGTGGAAGAAAGAGGGGTGGCAGATCCTGAAACCGAGCTTTGGCTTTAGAGTGAGTGGTGAGGAGGCCACACAGTCTGCAGAGAGCTCCACGCTGAGATGTAAAGCATCAGGCCACCTGCTAGTATTTCATTTTCCATATGTAAAGCTCCTTCAGGCACCGAAATGAGCCACGCAGAATTTGAAAAGTGCTGTATCTCTTGGTCAAAACACCATCTCCTGGTCCCCAAACCCTCATAATCACCCTTATGGGTTTACTATTCAGTGATTTCTTACTGAAAACATTAAAACTCTGCACCAATCTTAACTAATTAGAAGAAAAGAATTGAGACATACTCTAGGAATCAGATTTGTAAGACAGATATTATTTTCAAAATGGCAAAATTCTAACACAGGGATGTCACATAATTTTCCCCAAATCACACAATTAAGTCTAGCACTAACCTAGCACAGAAACACAGAGTCCATTTTTCACCCAGCCACCACCCTAGGCCCTCTCCTCACTGCCAGGAGAGTCCCACACAACTCTGTTCACCCCTTCACTGGGGGAGAGGCCCTCCCAAGCCAGCCACACCTGTCGTACCACCTTTGACTGGTAATGTCTGAGGAAACATCTGCTGGAGCATTTCTGGAAGAGGTCTCCATACTTTTAAGGAAAAAAACCAAGAAGAGATAGCATCTTTCTGCCACTGAACACCAGGAATTGCTAAAGCCATCTGCAATTAGGAAGGATGTCGGTTTTATGCTAAGGTCAACAGAACAGCAAACCCAGGCTCCTCACATCTTGATGACGTGACTGAGTCACTGACTCAACCAACCTTCGAGTCTACCATCTCTGGATTTTGTACATTATGAAAAACAAATGTTTTTGTTTAAGCCAAATGAATTTTCATTGTCTGTTACTTGCAACTGAAGGTATCCCCATTGAATATTGTATCCCAAAATACATGCCTAAATATACTGATCTTTTAGTCCAAACACCTCAAAAATGTGAAATAGATGGCCTGGAAAAAACAAATAACAATATCAAGTGTCAATGTAGCTCCATGGGAACACAGCTGCAAAGCTCAGACAACGCACCTCCATGTTCGGCGCAGAGGAAGGAGTTAGACGGAGAAGTTCAGTCTAGGTTCAACGTTGAAGTTTGCTCAGTCTGTCTGTACAACGTGGGGAAAGTTATTTAACCTCTCTCAGACCCCGCTATTCATGGGGATAATGGGATCATAATATTCTCCTCTTAGGAATGTTTTGAGGATCAAAGTAGATAAAGCTTGTGGAAAGCTTAGCAGTCTCTGACAGACAATAAATGCTCAAAAATGTTACTTGCTGTTGCTTCTTTAGATTTAGATAACTCTTGATTTCTTGCAGGCTATTTTCCTAAGTATCACTTTATTTGATTCTCATAACAAGTGAGTTACATATTCCCATGTTACAGGTAAACAAGTGGCCTCAGAGAGGTTACATGTAAATACTTAGGCAAGATTTGGACGTGATGCATCTATTGTCAAATAAAGAATCAGAGAATCGGCCAGGCGTGGTGGCTCACGCCTATAATCCTAGCACTCTGGGAGGCTGAGGCAGGAGGATTGCTCAAGGTCAGGAGTTCAAGACTAGCCTGAGCAAGAGCAAGACCCCATCTCTACTAAAAAAA
>CAUYRT010004066.1:0-12008 GCA_963574885.1 Lepilemur ruficaudatus
TCTCTTATTTCTCTGCTCTATCTCTGTGACTGACTTATTTAGTTGGAAGGTGTTATCTTCAATCTCTGAGATTCTTTCTTCTGTTTGATCTACCCTGTTCTTGAGGCTTTCCACTGTGTTTTGTAGTTCCTTGAATAGATACTAGGACTTAAAGTTTTCAACTTATTTGGGGAAATACAAGGAGTGTGACTGGAGTGTGGTAAGAGTATGATTAGTTTTATAAGAAACTGCCAAACTGTCTTCCAAGTGTCTGCATTATTTTGTATTTCCACCAGCACTGAATAAGAAGTCCTGCTGTTCCAAGTCTTTGACAACATTCAGTGATGTCAGCATCCAAGATTTTGGCCATTCTAACAGGTGTTTTGTGGTATCTCATTGTTGTTTTAATTTACATTTCCCTCATATATATGATGTGGAGCATCTTTTCATATGCTTATTTGCAATATAACAAATATTTTGTAACACTTTCTTAAATATGCTGAGATGCAATTCTTAGTTAATACCATTTACCTACAACAAAATTTTTTAAAAAATCAATACAGTTCTCTAACTAAAATATAAAAGAGAAATAAAAAGAAAGTGGGCTGGGCGTGGTAGCTCACGCCTGTAATCCTAGCACTCTGGAAGCCCAAGGCAGGAGGATCGCTTGAGCTCAGGAGTTCGAGACCAGCCTGAGCAAGAGTGAGAACCCATCTCTACTAAAAATAGAAAAAAAATTAGCCAGACATAATGGCATGTACCTGTAGTCCCAGCTACTTGGGAGGCTGAGGCAGGAGGATCGCTTGAGCCCAGGAGTTGGAGGTTGCTGTGAGCTAGGCTGACACCACAGCACTCTAACCTGAGCAACAGAGCGAGACCCTGTTTCAAAAAAAAAAGTGATTAATAATGATATAATTATTACATAATAATGACAGGGGCACAACAAGAGAAGACATAATGAAGTGTACATATTCTTGCCCTAATATGTAGAATCACCATGAAAGTGACAAATACAAATGAAGACTGACACATATTGATAAGTAAAATATCCCCGATCAGCGAAGGTATTTTCTGAAATGGCAACAAACAACTCTTAGCAAATCATGCAAAGCACAGTATAGTCTTCCCTCTTTTTATATTGTAGTTGCATTTGTGGAAATTCATCGTATATTAAAACCACACAAAAGATATTTTGTGTTTATATGTTAAATGGAGTCGAGTTCTAAGATAACTATTAACAGGGTGTTTGGTTTGTTTTTCTTGTAAAAATATCTATCGGGATATTCAAAATTTGACATAACTGTCCCAGTCCAAAAGTGCTATACAAATATTGTGACAAAAGCACCCTTTTAAAGCCACTGTTTTAAAAGACAGGACTCTGCCTCCACCAGGGACATTATGAATTTTATTCATTGACTTGAGATTTGAGTCAAAGAAAGGAAAGGAAAGTTGCTGAAAACCAGACTGACTTAAAAATCAAAAAGTGAGAAACTAATCACAATAAAAAGAGTCCTTTCCTATTGCTTGCCACATAGGGAAAGCACTGAAGTGACTAGTTTAATCACAGACAAAAAGAGCAAGGTCTCCTAAAGCTTTTCCAGGCATTTTGTAACTGCAGCTGGCCCCAAGTCTAGGTGAGGGGGTCCTTAGGAGCTCAATCATGAGGAATAACACTGAGACAAATACATGGGCAGCCCTGAGCTGAATGAAATTGGGGAGTGAGATCTAGTATTCTCAGACTCTCGTCTTGAAACAGCTGCCTGTCTGTAGAAACTATATCAAGCTGGCTTGAGTCCGGCATCCCTTCTGCAGCGCTATGTGCCATGTGCTCATCTGGGAATACCATAACTCACAGACAGATCCTATATGCCTGCAGTCCCCAACCCCCAGGCCTTGGATCAGTACCGGTCTGTGGCCTGTTAGGAACCCTGCCACACAGCAGAACGTGAGCAGTGAGCAAAGCTTCATCTGAATTTACAGCCGCTCCCCATCACTCGCATCACCGCCTGAGCTCCGCCTCCTGTCAAATCAGTGGCGGCATTAGATTCTGCATTATGGTGAGTTGTATAATTATTTCATTACACATTAGAATGTAATAATAATAGAAATAAAGTGCACAATAAATGTAATGCATTTCACTCATCCTGAAACCACCCCCCCTTCCCCTGGTCCATGGAAAAATTGTCTTCCACGAAACTGGTCCCTGGTGCCAAAACGGTTGGGGACCGCTGCTATATGCTATACACCAAATAGCAAAGCAGAGACGTGCGAAGCAGGAAGACTGGATAGAGAAGAAGGAGGTGAGGCAATAATTCTCAATCCTGGCTGCACATTGGGGTCTCTTGGGAAGCCTTTATAAAATAGTGATGCCTAGGCCCATTCCCATGGTATTCTTTTGTTTTCTGATAAATATTAGCAAGTTATATTAGTCTTATTTCCTTGCTTTTGTGTACTATCTGTCCCCAGTGAGGTTATTTTGGTTACCCCTAAATTTCCATTGCTTTCTCTGTCCCGACCCGCGGGTACGTTATTCGCAGAACCTGGAGGAGGGAGTGGGAGCTAAGTGGGACAAGAGACGCAAGAGATGGAGACAAGACAATATTCTGATCAAGTCTTGTTTATTGAGCATGAGGTTACAGCTTTTATAGACAAGCGAGAGGGGAACGCCTAGTCACAATGCAAATTAGGTGAAAAAAGGACTGACCAATCAGGAAACATTTGAGGAGTTACAGCTTGCAGTTCTCAATTAGGTCCAGTATGTAAACGAGGCACCCAAAAGCATCCAATCAGGGGATAGCAAATGCAAAGCCACGTCATTGGCTGCAAAGTGAAACTTATCATTCCTGGGAGACAGAAACTTAACTTCAGCTATGAGGGGGGGAGGGTAAGGCTCAGGCAAATCAAAGCTATGGCTGGCTTGGCTCCGGACAATTTAAGTCCAGATTAGTATTGACACTCTTATAACAGAGATAAGGACCCTGAAGCTGGTAGACTTTTGGTGGCTTTCTCAGGGTTAGACATCTAATGACAGGATGAGACAGGTATTGAAAGTAACTTTAAGCAGGTATCCCCGCTTGTCCAGAGGTTACCCAGCCATCCGAGCAGAATCAGATCCCAGAGCTCCTCGCGCCCTGCAGGAAAGCTCTCCGTCTGCCCTTTCATCTGCTCACATGACTCTTGCCAGGTTGAGTGGCGTGGAGGGTGGGGCCGGGGAGATGCACAATGGCAGGAAAAGAAGCCCTTCAAGAATAATTCCAGTTTATTGCAATTATGGTCGCCCCCTTCTTAAAAGCCCAACCAAGCTTCATTCCTGGTGAAAACCTCGCATGCTCTGAGTGTGCAGAACCGCGCTGCCCACCAATTTTGAGTTCTGTGCTCAGTGTCACTGGTGATTCATTCTGTGACCTTGATCAAACCACTAAACCTTCCTTTATCTCAGTTTCTCCATCCATAATGGGATTATAAATAACATATGCCCCCCAGCCACTTCACAGGGGTCACAAAGGCATTAATAATGTAATTATTTATAAAGTACTTTGAAATCCTTGAGTGAAATATGATATTAAAAATATCACTGCACTAAAAATATTCCCGACAGGCAGACTTAAATGAGAAAACTATTGCTCTCTGAGTGGAAAATATGTCTGACGTGGTACATAATTTTCCTTCAGAAAAATGCCTTTCATTCGAGGGTCTCAAAAGCTCATTAGTTTTGTTTGAGGTGCCAGAGACTGCGGTTTGAAGGCCTCGTCAGGCGGCACTCCTCTGTACCCCTTGGACACTCTATTAAAACTAGACGGGGATGCGATTATAAGCACCCCCAAACTGGACTTGCCAGATAAAATACAGGACACACAGTTATATTTGAATTCCAGATAGATAGTAAATAATATTTTATACCACATACATCCTAATAAGCATATTACTTATGCCAAAAAATTGTCTAACTAAAACTCAAATGCAACCAAATACTCCCTATTTTTTGTTTCCTAAAATTGTCAAACTTTCCTATTGTTAAAAACTTGATTATTTTTCTAAATTGGTAAAAATCTTATGTGGAATGATTATAAAGGCAGACAATTATATTAGATTCAGGTAACATAAAAATTAACCCATGATATTAACGGCCCAGGCCACCCAGTTGTTACTTTCGGACAGGCGAGTGCCCTGTGTGCTTGATCCCATTCCCTGGAGTCAGTGCGGGTGCTCTCGCAGCAGGAGCACAGACGTGTGTTTGTTGAATGAATGAATGAATGGGAGAGTGAAGGAGCAAATTGAATTAAACTGAAGGAATTTAAGGCACTTTGGTAGCTTATTTACATAAATATGTTTGGATTATAGTCAGTTACCATAAAAATTCTTCTAAGAAGACTGGAAGATTCTTACAAGAAGATTGGAAGATTCTTGGAAGATTCCTCTAAGATGACTAAATTAGTTTAACTTTCTTAACATGCACATGTTTACTCAATTCAACAAGCCTATTGAAGCACAAAGTGTTTATTTCAGTGCTGGATTGTACTATTAATTACTTGTGCAGTTACTTGTTATTGATTCAGGAGCAAATTCCGCCTTTGTCTTCAATTATAGAAACAATTGCTTCATAATAACTGCTCACTTATTTGTAGTTCATCACCAAGTGGTGGAGTTATTCTAAACAAAAGCAAGAGTAGTGAGAATGGAAATTACAGAGAGATTTTGAAAAACAATTTAGAAGTCAAGTTAGAAGTAAACTCATGTAGGTGGGGAAAGAAATCGAGGGAAAATAGAACCTCCACTGAGAAGTGAAATAGAGTCTGGGGTTGGAAACAGACAACCTAGGTTCAAATCCTGACCCCTTTCAAAGCTCTGTAACCTTGAGAAGTTTACACAACCTCTCAAAGCACAGTCTGCTTAGCTATTAAGTGGGGATAGTAGTAGCTCCTACCACACGGGTCACTCTGAGTATTGCACAGGGTGATGCAAAGGAAGCACTTGACCGAGTGCTTGGCAGGAGAGCCCCACTCTGCCTTGCACTCGGCTCTCATCACTCATCTTTGTACCGTATTATTAAGTCACTAAATATGAAATATCCAATTTCAAATCAAAAGTGTAGTTTATCATATCTCATACAAGAAGCAGTACAGTTAATCAAAATATGTGCTCACACTATCCACACAGTTTTTCCATCTTAACAGTAGCCTGTGTATGCCAGCAGTGAAGAAGCCTGGAGAGCGAGTGGCAATGAAATCACAAAAGGCATTTTCCACAGCTTGTGGAGAATTGAATATTTTCCTTGAAAGAAGTGGTCCAAAGCCTGGAAGAAGTGGTAGTCAGTGGGTGCAAGTTCTGGTGAACATGGGGAATGACAGGGTTTCCAAATACAGCTGCTGTAGTTTGAGCAGCATTTTTCTTTCCCAAAAATTTTATTGAGGGAAAACTACAAAGCATTTACAGTCCAATGTTTACAGTCACAATTTGTAGTGAGCTGATTTCCCAAAATATATTACCACTCAAGTTGACTTACCTTGTTACATTCGAAAACCTACTCTGTCAAAGTAGTCAACTTGCTTCTTAATGTGTTTCTAAATCTTCAACAACTCTTTTTCTTCCCTTTTTTCTTTACTTCATCTGTTCACTTATATATGTTCTTTTGATATCTCTTATAGTGCGGGAGACATGAAGTTAATTCCTATGTAATATTTATTGAACTCCTTATACTAAATACCATGTGAATTGTCTTTTTATAATTACCTATAAAATAGGCATCAATATCCAAAGTGTGCTAATAAACAAACATGGATAGTCATAGAAGGGATGTTGCTTACTCTGTAATTTACATCTTAAGTGATCAGATAAGATTTATCTATCAAAAAAACACTTTTATTTTTCTCTAATTTCTATTTTTCATTTCATTGATTTCTGCACAAATGTTTATTGTTTTCTTCTGCTTTATTTAGACTGAAATTGCTTTTTCTTAGTTTTCTAAAGTATAAGATTAGATAATTTATTTTTAGTTCATTATTTTTCAATATATGCCCTTAATGCTATAAATTTCCCTCTAAGTTCTGCTTTCACTTCATCCTATAATTTTGAGAGGTTACATATTCATTTTTATTTTGTTCAAAATATTTAAAAAGTTTCTCTTGAGATTTATTCTATAATCCATGTGATACTTAGAAGTGTGTTGCTTAATTTATAAATATTTAAGGATTTATCAGTTATCTTTCTGCTATTGATTTCTAGGTTATTTCTATTGTAGTCTGAGAACACATTTTGTATGATTTCTATTTTAAGTTTCTTAATGTGTATTTTATGCCTATAATTTGTTCTATAAAAGTGAATGTTTTTTGGGACCTTGAGAAGAATGTTTTCTGCTGTTATTGGATGGAGCATTGCATAAATGCCAATTAGATCAAGTTGACTGATAGTGCTGTTAAGATCAACTTTCTCCTTACTGATTTTCTGACTGCTTGATTTGTCAGTTAATGAAAGGAAGGGTATTGAATCTCCAATTATATTAATAATAGTGTTTTGTCTGTTTCTCCTTTCAGTTCAAGTTTTTGCTTCACATATTTTGACATTCTGTTGTTAGACACATACATGTTAATGACTTTTATGTCTTGGAGAATTCTTTCATCAGTATGTAATAGCCTTCCTTATCCTCAATTTTTTTCTTCTGAAATTACTTTGTCTGAAATTAATATAGTTCTACAGCTATCTTTTGATTAGTGTTAGCATAGTATACTCTATCCTTGTAATTTTTATCTAGTTTTATAAAGTTTGTTTCTTATAGGCAGTATAGAATATATAGCTGTCTTGTAGATAGCATTTAGTTTACTCTGATCGGTTTTAATTGGTGCATCTATACCATTCATATTAAGATTATTGATATGTTAATAGTTAGGAAAATTCAGAGTCAAAATAGTCAGTATTAATCTAAGTTTTCCTCCTCAAAGTGTTTTTCTGTAGCTGGTTCAGCTATAATCTACTGTCATAGTTCAGGCTTGTAGTTACGGTGGTAAGGTGTAGGGAAGGAAAAAATGTTCTCTAGTCTTATGATTTTAGTGGACCTGTTTCTGGGTTGTGACCTCTAATTTTTTCTAGTGGTACAGATTTTTTTTCTCCTTTAGATTAGACAGGAAGACTAGAGGGGTCTAGAATGGGAGAAATGCTTTTCCCATAGCTAGATTAAGGTTCTGGTAAAGTCTCTTTCCCTGGAGAGTAAGTCTGTGTTACGAAAAATCTGGACTTATTTTATAATGATTACACATTCTCCCTTTTCAAAAACCACAAGGTAATCCTTTTGGATCTTCACCATGAAAACATTGTGAGGTCCTTGGAGATAAAACTCATGAACATGCAGGATCCCTTTGAAGACTTTTGGCCCCCAGTATTTCTCACATTCAAGATAGTCCACACTGAACCTCCAGCAGTCCATCAAAATGATCATTTAAATATCTTACAACCTATGACTCCAGTAGCTTCCCTTCTGTGTAAGCAGATTTCACGTGTCTCTCCAGTCTCTTGGATTTGTCCTGAGACCTTAGTTCTCTGACGGGTCCAAGGAAAGTCACTTGATTTTCAATTCATTTTTCTTTTCCATTTTCCATAAAGATGAGAATGACAACTCCCAACTTTTTTTTGTGTTGGAGTTGAAACCAGAACTCTAGGTCTGGGATTTAAACCTAGGTCTACCTGACCTGAAAGTTTAGGTTTTTCCTTTATGCAGTATTTCACTATTTAAAAAAAAAAAATTCTTTCAATAACAGACTTGTTTTTCCAGTTAAACATTTTTTATTATTTTATTTCAGCATATTATGGGGGTAAAAATGTTTAGGTTATGTGCATTGCCTTTCCCTCCTTCCCACCCCGAGTCAGAGCTTCAAGCCTGTCCATCCCCCAGATGATGTGTGTCGCACTCATTCTGTGTGTATATACCCATCCCTTCCTCCCCTCTCCCATCTGCCCGATGCCCGATAAATGTTATTCCTATATGTCCACTTAGGTATTGATCAGTGCAACCAATTTGCTGGTGAGTACATGTGGTGCTTATTTTTCCATTCTTGTGATACTTTACTTAGTAGAATGGGTTCCAGCTCTATCCAGGAAAATATAAGAGGTGCTATATCACCGTTGTTTCTTATAGCTGAATAGTACTCCATGGTATACATATACACATTTTATTAATCCACTCATGTATTTATTGATGGGCACTTAGGTTGTTTCCACATCTTTGCAATAGTAAATTGTGCTGCTGTAAACATTCGAGTGCAGGTGTCTTTTTTATAGAGTGTCTCTTGTTCTTTTGGGTAGATGCCCAGAAATGGTATTGTTGGATCAAATGGTAGATCTACTTGTATCACTTTAAGGTATCTCTATATTGCTTTCCACAGAGGTTGCACTAGTTTGCAGTCCCACCAGCAATGTAGGAGTGTTTCTATCTCTCCACTTCCCCCCAACATTTATCGTTTTGGAACTTTTTAATAAAGGCCATTCTCACTGGAGATAAATGATATCTCATTGTGGTTTTGATTTGCATTTCTCTGATGGTTAGAGATGTTGAAGGTTTTTCCATGTTTGTTGGCCATTGTTCTGTCTTCTTTTGGAAAGTTTCTGTTCATGTCCTTTGCCCACTTTTTGATTACCAAGAAAAAATCAAACAACCCAGTTAAACATTTTTTAAATGGCATTTTCTTATATTTCTAGTTTTCTCTGTATTGACTCAGAATTATGTGAGTTTCATGTAACCGTCTCTAGTCATATGAAATAAAATGGAAAATTAGATGTAACTAGGCTAAAATGGACAAATAGACATTATAATCAAGGTTCTTTTATTTGCAAACCTGAGACGTTCTAGAATCTGCTTTGGTTTTAAGTTGCTATACTGAACACCTCAGAGACAGGCAAATAGTCAAGTACTTAAAAGAAAAGGTGAATGGTACAGAAAAAAAATAGTAGGTAGGACAAGTCTGGTCATTTAAATGAGTCATTAAAGGAAGACACAATTTGACTATATTACTCCCCGGAGAGCTTCTTGGTGTGGGTTTATGAACTCTGGGAGAAGGGCCAAGTTAGGCCTAATTATATTTAGATTAACTCTGCAATTTAAATGCCTAACCTTTTCTCAGTTCTTTTTTCTTTTGCTATGTTTTTTATATTATTTTCTTAATTTTAGATTGAGCCTAAAAGTCTTTATTCTTTGACCTTTTTATTATGTGTTTTAATTAGCTCTCACTTCTCTCTTAAAAAATTAAGTGATGACAATCTATTCAGCCATATGCTGAAAGAAAAGTGTTCGTAATAAAATTTTAAATAAAAATATGTTGCAACAAATGTACATTCATTGTTATTTCTGCTTGTTTGTTGCTTCTAAGTTTTAGGTGACTAATTTCCCTTTAAATACCATCCAGAAAATCTGAGAATTATATAGCATTGTTATATTAATGGCTCTACTCTAGACATTGTTGAGGAAAAAATTTTTTTCTCTGTTTATTCCTGGAGTATTACTTTTTTTTTTTTTTGTTTTTCCCCTAGTGAATACGGGATACTACTTGATAATTGTTTTACCACAGGTTTTTTTGTTTTTGTTTTTGTTTTTACTTCAGATGGCAAGTGAGAGGCTCTTAGCTTTTCAATGCTACCTTTTGAAGTGACATATACATGCTTATGTATAGTAGTCTTTAACCTTTTTTGGGGTCACAGATATTCCTGAGAAACTTATGAAAGCCAAAAAATTCTTTACAGAAAAATGCCCATATACATAAATTTTACATATATGCAGTAATTTCAAGAAGTTTACAGATCTTTTAAAGACAAGTTTCTAATCTTCCGGTTAGAAACACTTGACATATTTAACATCGCACAGGAGACTGCTGTTCTCTGTGATATATGCCGTGTACCAGGTTTGGCCCACTCTGTAACAGAGAAGTATTTCCTTCCTGATTCAACACTGTTTACTCTTACGTGAAAATGTTCCTTTCCTATGGGATTTATAGGGAAGACAATAGGTTTTGTTGAGAATGACTGGACACACTGTGTATAATATGAACAATACTGAGTTTACTGTTTGTATTTGTGTTATAATCAACTATAAAAAATATTGAAGTAGTAGTCTCCTGTTCCACTTTACTAGGGAGCTAGTCATAACCATTAATTGGTGTGATTACAATTGCCACAATTGGGATCCTTGTTCTTCTATGTGATCTTGTCTGAACTGGGAGGTTGGACTTTTGCTTCAGTGACTTATTATGCGGTCTTAGAATTTACTTACAAATTTCCTCAAAATATAGGCTTTGACAACTGTGAATTGATTTTTTCAAAAGGCTTTGTTTTCCTCTAATATGCTTTACACTATTATGACCGTGGCAAGGTGAGAGTGCAGCTCTGTAACTCTTGAGTTTATGGTGTATGTATCTGTTCTTTAAATTATCATTTAGGTATACAGCAAGGCAGTCAGACAGCATCACTGTCAGGTGCAGTGGAAAGATGTGGGCCCCTGTCTGTGTAAAAGTGGTCAGGAAGAAGCAGTTCCATTACAATAGTTAAACACCAATGGAATGTCAAAGATCCCAGCGAGCTAAGATTGAGCTTGCCAAACTTTTATGGTTTAATGCTCTGAATATGTATATATGCATACACACACACACATTAGTAGTTTGTGTTATAATGTAGTTAATGTGCTAGTTAGTTCTCTCAAGTTTATGCAAATTAGGCTGTAATTTGAAAACTGATTTGATGAAGACACCCACAATTTGTAAGGGGATGATAATATGCAGATGATTGACATGAACTAATTAAACTGTGATGTCCTAGGCTATTGTTTGCCAGGCAGTTATTGAATGGTGTAAGAGAAATGTCATCATCCTGTTTTACTGTGAGATAGGTTTCTATCAACAAAAAGAAGAAATAATATGAAAGCTCTTTTTCTATCATCATGCCCATTGTGAAATCCCTCTGTATCAAGAGATAATATAGTGATTACATAGTGCTAAGAATACAGGGTTTGGAATTAAAAAACAAAAAGTGAAAAACTAGGAATAGAGTCTTATGTTTACCATTAATTTGCTGTGAGTTTTTTATTACCCTAAGGATCTAATCCTATGTTGAGGGATAATAATAAGTCTTATCTCTCTAGGTTGCTAAGAATTAACTGAGAAAATTCATGTGAAGTGCTTTGCAGAGTTATCTAGTGTACATATGTAATAAACGTACATGTGTAATAAAGATAAGCTATTATGGCTGCTGCATTGTCACCTAAGTTCACACCTCTCACCTGGGGTGAGTAACAGGCTTGGAACTCTTGGGTGTTAAGGGATACCCAAGAGGAACAGTTAACTCTCATATTCTAAGCCTACTATTATTTATAGAGCAAACATTTTCATTCTCTTGGTTGTATCCATGAGCAGACTAAAAGCAGCTACTTCTGAACTCTCTGGAGTCTTATTTGCTAGACCTCTCCATTTGTGTCTAGAACAGTCCCCACTGTTTTAGTAACTGCCTTTTTTTTTGCTTGGCTTGTTAATTTAAGCAGTCTCTTGCTTAGCAAGATGTATTTTACCGTTAGCCTTAATTCCTTTTGCCATTCTCTCTAAAGTGGATCCAATTTTCAAAGATCCTTGTCAGGATAGGTTTCTGATGCATCATTAGATAAACAGATGATTCAATGTGTTCTTGCTATACTTCAGGCACCATTAGAGCTTGCATATATTTTTCTCCTCTCTACACAAAATATTATCTATATATTACCCAGGGTGTTGACAGTTTTTGTGATAATTTTTTCAATTATATTCTAGTTATCTGGTTCAATTTTTTTTCTCTTCCGAAAATTTTATTGGGGGAAAACTACAAAACATTTACGGTACAATGTTTACAGTCACAATTTGTAGTGAGCTGATTTCCCAAAATATATGACCACTCAAGTTGACTTATCTTGTTACATTCAAAAACCTACTCTGTCAAAGTAGTCCAGAGAGTACATACATAGTGCTCTGGGGAATTGTATCTCTTAAATCAAGTTCCTTTAACCCTCTCCTTCTACTCTTACAAAGTAG
>CAUYRT010004067.1:0-12450 GCA_963574885.1 Lepilemur ruficaudatus
TAATAAAACCAAGGTTCAGTAAAGCTAAGTGACTTGACTATATCACATTGAGGAGGGAGTGTCATATTCACTGTATGAACCAAGGTTTGTCTGACAAGCATTCTCTGAGGAGAAAATTCATGAGCTTTCAGACACATTAACACTTTTGATGTGCGGTTCCTGTTTGTCTGCTTCTCTTTCCAACACTGCTGATTCATCCTAGAATGACCTTTAAGAATGTATGTGAGGTGCATTTACCACATGAAGATGTGTTCCAATTTTCTGCAAAACAGGAACCGTAGAATTAGGTAGTGTTAAAAAAGTTTTTAGAGCCCAAGGAACTAAGTGATGCTAAGAAATGAATGTCTTTTTTTCCCCCTGTGGCTAGAGAAACAACTTCAAATGCGTCATTAAATCATATCCTCCAAACTGCAGAAAGAGATCATTTATGTTGTAGATTAACTAAGTTTTAACAAATGATACATATTTAATCATTTTCATTATCATAAATATATACATATGAACTGATGATTGCTACTTATTTTAAATATTATTTATTGATCCTTTATTAGAAAAATATATAATGACCAATTTGGATATTTTAAAAAGTTTAATAAGTTAAATAATAAAAATGGCAAAATTTTGCTACCTAAACCAGATACATAATTTCTACGTAAATCTCTCTTCTACCTATTTTGAAATACATAAAAATTCCTTATTTACTATAGTCACCCCATTGTGCTATCAGACACTAGAACTTATTCCTTCTACCTAGCTACGTTATTGTACTCACTAACCAACTTCTCTTCAACCCCTGCCCCCATTCCAACCTCTGGTAAATGTCATTCAACTCTCTGCCTCCATGAGATCCAAGTTTTTAGTTCCCACATATGAGAACATGTGGCCTTTGCCTTTCTGTGCCTGGTTCACCTCACTTAACATAATGACCTCCAGTTCTATCCTTGCTTCTGCCAATGACAGGATTTTATTCTTTTTTTTAATGACCTGCTTTCACTTTTTATTTAACTTGTAATATTTCTGAGACATCTTCTTTGATGACATCTCTATTTTCTTTTTAAAAGTCCTGATGCAGGTTTTCTCCTGTCTACATCCCATTTGCCATCTCAGTGGAGAACATAATGGAGGATAATTAACACTTTTCCACCCTCATCTTAGAGTCCTCATTATCTTTTGCACTAACAAATACTCCTTCATATTTCATTATTTCAATCACTAAGTCATGATGTGGTTCCTCAGAGTCAGCAATAAAGAAAACTAAGTAACACCTGAGATTACAGCATCTGTTCTTCCCAATTTAATTTCTCCATCATAACAATTTAGGGAAAAGTCTATTATGTTTTAGGATAGTTAGAGAACAGCTGCTGTGAAAAAATGTATGCCTGTCGAAGTGATACTCTGACATTAAAGGAGTCTGTTACCTGACTGTTGTGTTCTGATCCTAAAGTTTAAAGAGCATTTAAAAGTGATATCATCCACTTATATTGAAAAAGCATATATCTGCATATTATAGCACAGCATAATACCTAACAGAGGAAAATATAACACACAATGAATGTTTTATAAATATGTATAATGACATCTATGGAATAGTGGATAACAATATGGATTAGTGAAATATATGGATAATTCTATACCAGCTACAGTTCCTCACACACACAAAGAAATGCTTCATCATAATTGGAATATGTGAAAAACTTGTATTAACATATTGAAAATTATAAAATGCTGATCAATAGATCAATGAAGTGGATGACCCTGTAGAGTGGAGATGTTAATTCCTCTCAACTATATACAGGTATAACTCAATTCATATCAGAATCCCAGCAAGATTTTTATAGTTATAAAGAATATTCTAAAATTTGTAAGAAAAATCAAAAGATCAGGAGAAATAAAATATTTTGACAATGAAGAATAAAGTGGGAAGAATCAGTCTACCCTTTTTCAAGACATTATATACCTACCGTAATCAAGACTGTGTGATATTGGTGGAAGGACAGACACATAGACCAGCAGAACTGAAGAGAGAACTCAGAAATGGACCCGTACAAACACGCCCAACTAATTTTTGACATAGGTACAAAAGCAATTCCGTAGAGGAAATATAACCTTTGTAACAAACTTTTGTTACAGCAATTGCATATGTCTCAAATCTCATACAAAAATTAACTCTACCTGGATTTCAGACAGGGGAAAATGGAGAAATGTTGGTCAAAGGGTACAGAGTTTCAGTTATGTGGGCTGGATACATTCTAGAAATCTAATATGCAGCATAGTGACTGTAGTTAATAATACCATATTGCATACTTAAAATTTGCTAACAGAGTAGATAGATCTTAAGTGTTCTCATCAGACACGCACAGGTAAAAAAAACCATGTAAGGTGATTGATATGTTAATTAGCTTATCCGTAGTAATCATTTCACAGTGTGTAACAAAAACATCACAGCATATACCTTAAATATATTCGGCTTTAATTTAGAAACTTTATAGACAAATATAAAATGACAAAAAGGATGAACACGCTTGTAGCTCTGACTTGAGTGGGGAAAAGGCAATATACGTAACCTAAATATTCGTACCCTTATAATACTCTGAAATAAAAAATAAAATAATAAAAAATAGAAGAAAAATATTTGAGATGTAGAGCTAAGTAATGAATTCTTAGATTTGTAATAAAATCCATGTTTCTTTAAAGTAAATCTTGATAAACTGAACTTTATTAAGAACAACAAGAAAACTTTGCTCTGTGAATGACCTTTGAAGAGGGTTAAAAGACAAGTTATAGGTCCAAACCACATAGCTATCAAAAGACTCCTATCTAGATTTTACAAAGAACTTTCAAGTTCAGAATGAGGAGAACAATCTTATGAAAAAATGGGAGAAAAACAAGAAGAAGCATTTCACTGAAGAGGATATACAGATGGCAAATAAACACGGGAAAAGATGTTCAATATTATCAGTTATCAAGGAAATGCAAATTAAAGCCACAATGACCTATTACTATACACTTATCAGAATGGCTCAACTTAAAAGCAAAAGAAAACCAAACCAAACCAGATGATGTGGCCATACCATGTGCCGGTGAATATACACAGAAATGTGATCACTCATACATTGCTCCTTAAAATGTAAAATGTCTCAGCCACTCTGAAAAACAATTGGGCAGATTCTTACAAATCTAAATATATTAACTACCAGATGACCTAACAATATTTCCATATGCCAACAACAATTGGCATTTATCCAGGACAAATGAAAACAATTATTCCCACAAAACTTACTCATAAACATTTGTAACAGCTTTATTTGTAATAGTGAAAAACTGCAAACAACTCAGATGTTTTTCAATGAGTAATACCTAAAAAAATAAACTGTGGCACATCAATATCCTGGAATACCACTTAACAAAAAACCAGAAACAAACTGTTGATACATGCATGAATCCTGATGAATCTCCAGATAATTATATTTGAGTGATAAAACCAATCCCCCCAAAAATATATTCTATGATTTAATTTATATAACATTTTCAAAATGGTGCAATTACAGAAATGAAGGATGCCAAGAGTTAAGGAAGGACTGAAAGTAGAAGGGAAGTGTTTGTGGATACAAAAGGACAACATGGGGATTGTGGTGTTGAAAACGTTCTGCATCTTGTTGGTATTTATGTTAAGATCCTAATTAAAATACGCTTCTATAGTTTTGAAAGATGCAACCATTAGAGTAGACCTAATAAAAGGTACATAGGATGTTCATATTGTTTTTTGTAACCACATGGAAATAAACAATTTTCTCAAAATATAAATTAAAAAATTAACTTAAAAAATTTAACTTTTTAATTGGTTTTTATTTTGATATTTATAATCATATTGCTCTGGTATTTACAACTATATTTCTAAATCAAAGGTGTATAGAGCTATTTTTCAATTTTGATATTTGACATATATTGCTATCATGTGGAGGATTTACCTCTATTACAATGCCTTTATGGGCGTACACATGAACACATATACTCACACACTTTGTCTTCATCAGTATTACCAGCCTAAATTTTATAACAGATCTTGGTAAAATCATTATTCACTCGTTTCTATTATTTAATACAAACATGTTTGAATGGTCAAACTACGTTATGATGATCACTTCTCTGAAATAAAACTTTCCTTTCTCCTGAAGTTAATTATTTTGAACATCCGGGTCTCTTGTGCCTGGGAATTGACATGTTTGATGGCATAAGAGGTAAAGAATATGGGGAGATACGGCATGCTAGAATTTTCGTAGCGAAACAACTAAAATAGAAGGCTAGCAAATGTGGAGAACAGAATGGTGATGTGGGGCCTAGAGATGGCAAGGAGTAAGTGCAAAGCAGGGAGATTGCAGTCTGAGATATTAATGCATCATGAAATGATCACAAAGTGACTGGCCATCTGCCACTTGCCAAGCACTTCATGTATGATATAATCCTGAAGTGCATATTGAGAAAAGTACTTATTGAAGTAATTGTGAGAACGGCTTCTCATTGCAGTATTAGACTAAAACTCATTTTCTGAAATCACTTTGTTAATACTGGAAGCTCAGGAGAGTGCAATAAAGACACATGTCTATTCTGAGCAGGCATTCATGGTCATAAACACATTTACCTTGTTAGTTGCTCTTATTATGTAGTAGGAGGTCAGGCTTTATCCTAGGAAGCCTTTTAAGTTAGAAATGATGAACTATATCAATAAATTATATTGCAACAAAATCACCAGGACCAGATGGCAGTTATTCAAACATTCTGCAGGAACTTTGAAATTAACTCACTGAGTTATAGACAAAAATATGAATAATCTATCATTGACAACAGCTATGCTGCCTGAAGACCGGATATCATACAATGTTGAATGACTACACTATTCTAAAAGTAACTACTATAAGAAGCATATGTTAAAACATTTCTAATGAGACTCTCTGGATTCATATAGTAAAGTAAGCTTACCTTCATTTTTAAAAACTTAACAGAGGAAATATAGTTTGTCTATATTTTCTACAAAGCCATATATTAATTCATGCTATATAGAAAAAAATGTAACATGAGTTGTGATATGACAAAATTAGGCTTCATGTAAATGCAAAATCATTTGACTAACCTGATCAGACAGGCTGCTAGAGGGTTGATGTGTTAAGAGGCCCACTTAAACTTAGTCTATGTTAGATATCATCTCAAAGAACAAACTGTGTTTTCTTAACAGGTCTGGAATTTTCTACTATTTCTAATTATACTGTGAAGTTAGAGTAAGGGAGTTTTCTAGAAAATGCTTATCAGGAATAATATACTGTTCTTTTGTGACAGTATTTGTCCAGGAGTATAAAGGTATAGAAAATAGTGGATATTATGATGCTTTTTCTTGGGATGAAAGGTTATAGACTGAATTGATATATTTCTCCAACCAATTCCAATTGTTTTTATAAATATGAGAATGGTTTTGCACCTACAAAATCCTGTTTGCCATTCAGCAAATAACCATGGGAATGATATTATCTCACATCCACAGGTCTTGCTCACAATCAAGGGGAAAGGATTGCACAAGGCTATAGGCTTTCAGACATCATCTTAGAATTCTGCCCACCACAAAGTGCACTTTGTTTCTGATATGCATTTACTCTTTGTGAAGTATAGTGAATTTATGTGATTATGAAATGAAAGCAAAACCTTCTTGATCTCAGGCTCAAATTTTAAGTACTAGTAAAAACAGTTTTAAAAAAACACGCACATAAAGGTGGGAGGAATCAAAACTCTTAAGTTGTAACGCCAACCAACATATGTAGAGGAAACAGTAGTTAAAATCATTTTAATAAAATTGATTTTGATATGTATCAATGAATGTTCAAACGTCAGGTGAAAATCTGTTGAAAATAGAATCAAAATCACTCCACATAAATTATTTGTTAAATTCTAAGGGAAGAAAGAACTCTTTGTATGGAGAAATCTGACAGACACTACTACATCAAGGTTACCAACATCAATAATGGCATGAACTGATACCAGGTACACTTTGATGTGATACATTCAAAATGACACAGCTTCAAATGTTATGTCTGTGCCAAAAATTCACTACCTGGATCTATTTATGAAAAAAATATGCAGGCAAACACAACTTTTGGGACCTTCTACAAAACTCTTGGCTTTTATACTTCAAAAATGCCAATATGAAAGGCCGAAAAATGGCTCTAGAAAAAAGTATGATAAAGAAACATTATAATTAAAGGCAAAACATATTCCCATATTAGAATTTGGGTTGGGGAAAATTGCTAAATAGGACTTTTAAGAGACAATTAGCAAAATTTAAACATGAATTAAATAAGAATTACAATTATTACATCCATATAAATTTCTTGAATTTGGGATAACTCTCTTGTGGTCTCATAAAAGAATGTCCTAGTTCTTAGGATATTTATACTAAAGTATTTAAGGGTGAAACATTATGTTATCTACCACTTAACTTTAGATGTTTCAACATAAGTAATAATAATCCTAACAATATCTGCATATTTATGATAAGTAGGAATAAAGAAGAAAATTTTAGAAATTTGTAAACCTAAGCAGAGATAATCAATTGTTTACCATACTGTTTTCGCAGTTTATATTTAGATTTGATAATTTTCAAAATAAAGGTTCTAATAAGTCTGTTAAAATGCTTTAAATATTTCCAAAACACAATTATTTCCTTTCTAGTTGAGATAAGAGATACTTAAACCTTCTTTGGTAAATATAAATTGAAGAAATAGTGAGACACTTACACTAAGAACCCAAGAAAAATGTCTGTTGCCATACAAGGGAAGAGAATTAGAGAAAAACTGAAAACAAAGACAAAGGAAGAGCAAAGCAATTGGAGTACATATGATAATTTATGATTCATGTTTTCAAAATTTGCCTTTTGGTACTATTAATCTCATATCAGTAAAACAGATTTTAGAAGCAGAGCAATGAATATATTTCAATGGAAAATGGATATAAGACAGTTTTGTATGTGCCTTGGACAAACTCTGCCCCAAAGATAAAATACAGCATCTGTTTAACTATACATTGAGGAAATACAGAACAAATAAAAGAGTGAGGCAAAGTATTATTTTCAGCCCGTCTATTTAGTTACTATTCCTTTAGGTCTTTATTTTTAAAATTTAAATCAGTAGGCTATTCACATGTGGGTATGGATACACAAGAAAAATACACCTTATATATCCATATTTATGCTCAGTCACATTCTGGAGCACAGCAATGCCACCACAATAAGGACACTGTAACATTATTGGTATAAATCAATTAGAAACTTCCATTTTAAAATAAATGCCAGCCTCTGAAACAACATCCTCAGATATTTTAATAATTATTTTCATTGTTAGTAAAACTAAAACACTAAAAAAAGAATATTAATGGTAGATATATTCTACTAGCCCAGATATATTTTCTCTAATGATATAACTGATGAGATCATATTTGATATAAGGTCATGCTGCGCTACAAGAAATAAAGCAAAAATCCCTGCCTCAAAGTATATGGAAAAACCTATTGTTCCTTTCCAGGTCAGTTCCCTATTTCAGTCTGTTGCGTAAAAAACTGAGCAAATAATTCCCAGGAGTTCTTTACTCAGTGATGGTGTTGGTGTTTCAGAGGCAAACCTTGGTGCTATAGAGTATTAAGCTTTTACGTTTTGCTACTCTTTTGCAAATAATAAGACATCTATCCTCCTCTTCCTCCCTTCCCTCCCTCCTTTTCTTTCTTCCTTTGATTCTTCTGCTCTCCTTGTCTCCTCTCCCTCCCTCATTCACCTGGCCACTGTGACTGACAGTTCAACTAAGATTAGATATTAATAATATATAATGACCTTGCTCTCTTGTCTGGTGGGTGGCTGGCTTTTGGCTGAGATGCCCTATTTCTCTTTCATGTGACCTCACCAGCAGCCTAGCTCAGTCTAGTTCACATGACAACAGTGTTCCTAAAAGACAAGAGTAGAAGCCACAAGTCCTCTTGAAGTCAAGGTTCAGAATTTACCATTTGTCCTTCTTCCCTTAACCTGTTTGTCAAGGCAAGTAACGTGGTCATCCCAGATTTAAATGACGGCAAAAGAAATTTGATGGGGGAGACACAGGTATTTTCTGCCAGTGTTAATCTAGCATAGTGCCTCCTGTACAGTGGATGTTGTCTGGTGAGTGTGTAGATTTTCACCCACTGTGTCTCTTTCCATTGATACGTTCAAATGCTTCCTTCTTCCATCTCTTTGTCTCTAATTGTCTAGCCATGCTCCTTCCAAGACTCAGATAAAAAAGCCAAGTTATTCAGTATGGCATAGGACTCTGGGAATATACTTAAGCCAGGCTGCTTCTTATTCCTCGAAGTTTGGGATAAGATGTAGAAACTTCTGTGCATCAATCAGAGATCCTGGACATCAAGTTGGATGCAGTGATAGGATTCGACTTTTGGGTTATTTTCCCCAGCATGGATGCAGTTAGTTCTTTGTGTGGGACAAAAGGATGCAACAGGATATTTAAAGACTTGGAGAGAGGGCAGTAGCAGGGACTGGTAGTGTGTACTAATGAAACCATGTTCTCCCTGTATTTCCCAGGCTAGTAGGCAGGAGGGAGGCAGTGCTATGCAACTAACTGCTTAACAATAGATGTGGTTGTGATGACACATTTCATTGAGAAAAAAGTATTAAGAGTCAATGCTTCCTTTTTCGTCTCTCTTTCCCTGACTAGAACTGTCTGGTGGGTCCCTCTCATAATCATCATTGATCATGTACACGATAAGGAAGAAAGCTTGTCATCATAAGAACCCAAGATTGGGTGGCATTTTTTGTTCATTTGTTTTGATTGTCTCAACATAGTTTACTCTGGCTAAAAGATTAAGTAGTTATAAATTGCCAAATGTTTTATAGTTCACTAGATTTATACATGGATTTTTATTTTGGTTCTCATGTTTTTTAGATATTCATAAAAACAGTTTTAATAAGCCACTTTAATTCACAGTTCTTTTCATATGAATATTTAGATTACAAGTTTTGGTGATAAGTAAAATTGAATATAGTTTAAGAAATGAAACCAGGAAAATATCCACTTTAATTTTCAGCTTTTTAAAAATCCCAGTGAGGAAAGCATAAGAATATTTTAACAAATGACAAAAATAAATTTTAAGGTCATATAATTAAAAATATAAATTATTATTAAAATGTAAACTTTGTGAACTAGCTATCAACATGTACATCCTCTGTCCCACTGTCTTTAGATAGCACATTCTCTAAAATTCTACAATATATCCAGTGATAAAATTCAATTCTGTAAAATTAGAAATATAAGAGCAAGTTACACTGTGAGCTGCAGTATTGCTATGGTAACAATATTAAGTGTATCTTCAATTTGAAGGCAAATATTTTTTAAAACCATGCTTGAATCCATCACTATCATTAACACATAAAACTTCACCTCTTCCAGAAGACACGTTGCAATTACTACAGCTCCTGGAACTAATCAGCATCATTAATGGTCTAGAAAAGTCACCTTTAGAAAGTGTCTGCAATGACTACCTCTGTTTTTTATCTGCTTTATTACACTGCCCAGCACTGACCAAATTATTGGAGGACTATAATAGGTGGCAATGCTTGGCCCCACCTCCAATTATCTAAAAAGAGGTACTTATTTTCCTTGTTGCACTAATTGTTTGGAAATAATTTCAAGTTAAGATCTTTTCCCCTGGAAATCTCTCACAACTATATTATGCCTTGATTTTATCTCTCTGCTCTTCACCTTCATTCTTGACAGCCTGTCTCTTCCTGACAGAGGATGGACAGAATGTACCCATGCCCACTATTAGGAGAAATGACTCTAGGAGCATATTAGGAACATAGAGAGGAACATAAGTGCAATGTGACTCATATAACATTTCCAATTTTTAGTTATTCTAATGCTACAAGTGTGGGTAGTACGAGTGTGTGTGTGTGTGTGTGTGTGTGTGTGAAATTCTGTGAATCAGACATAAGTGACCTAATCAATGTAGTGAATACCAGTTCACTAAATCAGACCAAACTCTTTTCAGACAAAATTTTGATTCACCAAAATTTTATAAATATTAACTGCTTATAATGTTTACAACTTATTACTCAAATAGGTTTTAAATATTTTTGAAAATTCCTTTAAAGTTTTTTTTTGGGGGGGGGCCCTTTTCCTTTCAACTTTTAATGTCCCAATAGCTCTTTCATCTTGAGCAACTGTGTCATATTGTTTGGCCAAAATTGTGTCCTATTGAATAAAATGATAATAACATGTTGCTTTCAGCTTCCAAATGCTGGGCACATTTCAGAAGCTCAAATAACATGCTAAATGGTGTTTCTATTAAACAGGCTAACGAGGTGGTAAAAGAGGAAAATTAGAATAAACACTAAATATTGTGAAAACGTATTAGAAGAAGAAACTTGCCCCATGTATTAAGCTTGAATTTTAAAATACATATGAAATTCTCATTCTGCAATGTTATAGATCCTGGAGTAACAAAAATTATACTTTAGAATTAACTTACTTTTGGCTTGCAGTAGCAAAATAATTTTAGCTCCACTAATATTAATTATAATAAACTACATGATAATTTTAAAGTACATCACAGGTAATTAAAATATGGTGATAAAGTGATGGAATGAACATTGAAAATTAAGACAGAGGCTAGGAGGCAAGTGCCTCCTAAAAATCTACCTTTTGGGTACAAAGTATACTATTCTCATGACAGGTACACAAAAATCCCTGACTTTGGCATTATATAATTTATCTATGTATAAAAAACACTTGTACTCCCTAAATCTATTGAAATAAATAAAAGACCACATGGGCATGAAGAAAAGTGAAGACAGGCTCCTACTAGCCCCACCCCAAGCTTGATAAGTACATTAGTTTAATTTCCAAATGTTTGCTTTTTTTCCTTTAGATATTCTATTTGTAAGGCTGGCAGGCGGAATCCTCCTGGGGGCTTGCACATCCCCCCATCCCCACATCCTGAACTCTGGTGGTTCCCACGGGCGCTTCCTAATGGAGGAACCACCCGCTGGGACCACTTCCTATTTTGAAGCGGAGATCTGGAGATCCGGCCCAGCTGTGGCTCTGGATGGGCTCCGCATCAAGACGGCCCCTGTATAACCCATCTCCCCAGTCCGCACATCGCGACTTCTCTGGCCCCTTTCCCCGGGACCCTTGAACCTTGCCCGGGAGCGCTTTACTAAATAAAAGCTACCTTTGTTCAGCACATTCAGCCTCTTCATTGTTTTTATTCCAAACTTTACATTTGGTGCCGAAACCGGGAGAGGAGTGTTTGGCGCGCAGGTTCTGGCTGCGCCCCCCCTCTCCGCGGCAACCACCGCTTGGACCGGGACCTCGGACAGTTCCAGCCTGGCCTCACCTTCATCTTTTCGCCTACGGTGAGTCACTCCCTCTGCCCACCAGGTCACTCCAGGAGCCTCTGCCCATTTCCGAGACCCAGGGTCTCTCCGGAAATCGTGGACCCACATCAGAGGCATCCTCCAGCCGGTCGCGAGTATTTTCTGGGGACGCCGACAAAATCTCCGACCCTTGCCGAGGGGCACCACGCGGCACACATCTTGGGGAGGAGACGTCCCCCCAACCTGTGTTCCCATCCGTAGGCTGACCCAGGGTCAGTCCGTCCTGTGACCTGACTGGTATGGGGGGCCCCAAATTTCCAAAATTCCTTGCGGAAGCCCCAGGGGTGTCTCCTAGCCATTAAGCGCCTCGTTTTAAGCACCTCGTTTTATTGTTCTGGCCGATGTACAAATTAGGCAATGATTCACAGTGGCCAGAGAATGAGACCTTTGATTTTACTGTCCTACAGGACCCTGACAACTTTTGTCATCAGGATAAAAAGCGGTCGGAAATCCCCTCTGTCCAGGCATAAGCCTCCCGTCACTCCCTGTGCCAAACCTGCACCATATCCCAAATTCTGTAAATTTCTTGGCACAGGCTCCTCCATCTACTCCTCCGTCGTCTACCCCTCTGTCGTCTACCTCTTCATCGTCCACCCCTTCGTCTCCTCCTCCTTCGTCCTCCAATCCTTCTGTTGATCTCTCTCAGGCCCCTTCTGCCTTCTCCGACCCTCCAGACTCCCCCATGTTACCCCTGCGCGACCTCCACCCTATTCCCACCATTCCCCACCGGCGCCAACTCCTACCTTGTCCTCCATCCATTCAGTTGCAGCTGCTACTCGTGGGCGAGCTGGGCGAGGTGTAGTAATCACCACAGGGTCTTGTGTCCACATCTTCCTCCATCGAGCCAGATTTGTGCCTCCTGCTCTGGCTGGAGGAGGTGCTGGCTGGATTCAGGTCATACACCAAGTGTCCCTGCAGCTCCCCCAGGGAGAAGTTGGGTCCTGTTCCAGTCACCACGGATGTCCAGGACACTTGGATGAGCTCAGTGATGCTGA
>CAUYRT010004074.1:0-61068 GCA_963574885.1 Lepilemur ruficaudatus
TTCTTTGGGTTGTAAATAAAAGAAGACCACCTGCATTTGCTTAAACAGAAAGGACAGTTTACTATAAATTTTTTAAAATACAGGGGTGTCCCATGGAACACAAGGATGGGAATTAAACTTTAGCTTCAAAAGAGGTAGGAACTAAGAGTAAGAAAGACAGAAACCATGAGATTTCTCTTTCTCTCTCTCTCCCTCCCTCCCTCCCCATCCCCCTTCCATGGTCCATCACATCATCTTCTCCCTAAACATCTGCTTCGTTCTTTTCTTCTGTCAGTCAGAATCCTTGGCTGCACAGACACTGACTCTGGCTGATTTTAACAGAAAAGGAATTTATTAAAAGGATATCAGAAGACTCTTCTGTAGAATCTCCAGGAAGCTCAGGGAACAAGACAAAAACAAACAGGAACAAGGAGAGGCCAGACAGCCACAACCACAGCCAAAATCACCCTACAGCCCAAGCCTGGTGAGGACACCACTGTTGCTGCCACGAAAAACCAAATATCTCACTAAAAACCAAACATCTCAGCCTGCACCTCCTCCACCACTGGCACCAGGCACGTGGTGCTGCTGCAGGCACTGCTGCCTGCAATACAATCCCCACTGTGCCTGCATCGTGCTTATAAGCTCTTGTTATGGAAATTTTCATACATACACACATGTAAGTAGAATAGCATAATGAACTCCCATCGCCAACTTAAATAATTCTCAACTCACGGCCAATCTTGTTCATTTGTAGCCCCGCCCACTTTGCACCCACCACAATATTTTGAAGCAAATACTATGTACCCTATAATATTATCCATAACTATTTCAACATGCATCTCTAGAACAGGGCTGCCCAATCTTGCACGATGGACATCTTGGGCTGAATACTCCTTTGCTGTGACGCTGTCCTGTCCCTTACAGGATGTTTACAGCATCCCTGGTCTCTACTCACTAGATGCCAGCAGCCCCTCCTAACCCCCAGTTGTGACAACCAAAAATGTCTCTAGACACTGCCAAATGTCTCTTAGGGAGCAAAATTTCCCGACTGAGAAGGATACATGTATCACCATAAAAGAATAAACAGATGGATATCTCTATAGATAGAGATAACCACAAAACTGTCATTCACATTTTAAAAATTAAAAATAATTCCTCAAAATTACTAAACACCAAGCCAGTGTTCAAATTCACCTGATCATCTCAAAGCATTGAGATGCTTTGAGAGCATAAGATTATATTTATTTGTTAGATTCTAGATTAAAATAAGACCCATACCTGGAAATTGGTTGATAGCTCAAAAGTCTCTTTTAATAATAAGCTTCCATGCCCTGTTCTCCTTTTCCCCCTTGCAATTTATTTCTTTAAGGTTACCAAGGACCACAGGGAGGGGGAGGAAATGGGAAGACCTAGGTCAAAGGATCCCAAGTAGCAGATACGTAGGATGAACGGGTCTAGAGATGTAATGGACAACCCAAGGACCATCCTTCCTAATCCTAATCCTGTACCGTACCCAGGACTTTTGCTGAAAGAGTAGATACCTTGTGACATGGTGGATATGCTCGTTTCCTCCACTACAGTAATCTTTTCAGTATATGTATATCAAAATATCACATTGTACACCTTAAATAGATACAACAAAATTGTTCAGAAATATTTTTTTTTAAAGGGAGAAATAAAATCAGTTTCTGTAGAGATCACCACAATCTGAATTACTGGTTCTATCTCCACGGTTGAATTCAACATGTTCCTGTTTTCTCCTTTGTTTCCTAGAAATCGGTAGTTCGATCTAGAGGCTGATCTGATTCCGGTTCTATCGTTGACTGTTTCAAGATCAAGGAGCACACGAGAGCCATGAGGTCCGTTTGCCTTTTCTGTTAGATATCGGCAGCCATTGGCAATCACTTCCTAAATCCTTCATTCCAATTAAGTATTAACAGTGGTGACATTCCACCAATCCTTCTTCGTTTATGAGCTGGACCGTTTGTAAAGATAAACATGCCCCTCAATTGTTTGGTCACCCTGACAAACCGTTTGTACAGGGAAAGCAGGTTAAATGCTCCATTCTCTCCTCTTCCTTGCCAGTTTTCAAACTGACGCGTTGGTACACTAGCATTCTCCAAAGGGGACCTGGGGGTTTCGTTATTGTTGCTGTTAGTATCCTTGTGAACTCCTGAATTTCAGCACGTTAGAAGTGTTTTCAGTCCCTCGCAGTCATGATCCTGTTGGTGTGCGAGTTGTTCTGTCTTTAAACGGTGGGGTCCTCTTTAAGTTGACTCCTGGGTCCTCTCAACGGACCCCATTAGTCTCGGATAGCTTCTTGGCTTCCTGGTACGACGAGACCTGCCAGGTTCACTGTGAACACTTCGTGCCCCAGACCAGGTATCAGTCTTTTCTCTAAGGAGCCCTCGTTCCTTCTAGAGTGGTCCAGCTTCTCTGCAACTCTGGCTCCAGATTCCAACCCCAAGCAGCCGAGCAGAGCAGGCCACGCCTGCATCACGTGCCTCTGCGCTAGCGGCCTCAAGAGGCCTTTTGGGCTTTTGTGACTTCGCTCCCACCAAGAGAGAAAGGGAAATTCCCCAAACATGAGGAGGAGGGGGGGACAATGGGTGGTGACACACCACCACTTGACAGAGACTCCCTGTTTCTCTCTCCTTCTAAAAAAACTTTCTCAGTGTGCGTGTCCTGTGCATATGACTGCCCCACGGTTCCCAAATTCACACATCCTCCCAGCTCAAGTGCCAGTATAAATCAAGTCCCAATTCTAAATTCCCAGGAGATGCCATTTAGCTGTTTTAATCTGGGTCAAGTGTCATCAGCTTTAGCCTAAGGGCAGAGTCATGCAATATGAACCTGCCATGGGGACTCCCCATCAAAAATAGAAAACAGCAGGTCTCAAAGAAAGGGGGTGCTACCTGTGCCCACACCCCAAAAGACATCCTCGGCCCACCACCAGACTTGATGATTGGATAATTTGAGCTTTAGAGGCTCCAAGCTCTGGAAACTTAATAGTCCCCTTTCCAAGGTCCCCAAGACGTGACACTCCCAACATCACACCCTAAACCCTCTAGGGGTGTCTGGCCTCTTGTCTCGGTGACATCAGTGGTAGACCCCCCTTTCTTGAGCTAACAACCATAGCCCACATTTCCAGAGCCCTCGTGTGTGCTAGTCACCCTGTCACCCATTAGACACACCTCGTTGCTCTCAGTCTTGGAAGCCTCCTTGAAGCGGGCACCATTGTTAGCATCTCTGTTTTTCTGATGGAGAAACTAAGATTTGGAGACATTAATATGCCCAGATTTCATCACCCTACTAGCAGGAGATGGAGCCAGGATTCGAAGCCAGAAAGTCTGAAGCAAGAGCCTTTGTCCTTTAACTTGACACCATCCTTTGGGGTCACCAGCATTCGGGGGCACTCAAGTCTTCCCCCGCCCTGTGACCACGGTGTCTCATGAAGGTAACTCTCTATTTTTCTGGTTGCATCTAAAAGTCTTCCTTCTGCAGTTACCTCTCAGGGAGCCACCTGATTTTAAAGTCAGCCCCGTGCACCAACCACGAAATAGAGTTCAGTAGCCAGACTTCCTGTTGTGGTCCCCATGTGAGGGAGCCTAGTTATCATAACCAAAATAGGCAAAAAAAAAACAAAACCCTTATTATAAAACTTGTACCCATTAATGTAGAGAATGTGGGTTTGTAGGGACTGTCTGAAAAACACAAACTCATTTGACCATGCGGAGATGTTTATTACGCACTGTTTTAGTCAGGGAGGTGGGCAGAGCAAACAAACACACCTGCTTTTAGGAAGCTTTACGTGCTGGGTGGGGAGAGGGCCGGGAGACAAACTATACGCAAGAAAAGTAAGTAAAGGATGTGATATGTTAGACAAATGCTAAGTGCTCTGGGGAAAATAATAAAGGAGGGAAGGTGAACATGAAGTGTTGAAAGCAGAGAATTAAACTTTTAGGCTGGAGGAAGAGGAGCTGGGTGGAAGGGCCATCTGAATAAAGCACAAAAGGAAATGAAGTAGTGAGTCGCTGTGTGGGAAACAGCATTCCCGGGAGGAAGGAGCAGCACGTGCAAAGGCCCTGAGGTAGGACTGACGGCAGGTGCGTTCAAGGAACGGCGAGGAGGCTGGTGTGGCGGGAGGGAAGTGAAGGAGAGATGCAGAGAGCACAGAACCGGGTCCTGTGGGGCCTTTGCACCACGGTGAAGACGGGGCTTTTACTCTGGGTGCAGTGGGACCAGCACGGAGCAGCACGCTCTGACTTGTGCCTTCACAGCGCCACTGTCACTCTTGCTGTCGTGCAGCAAACAGAAACCAGTTAGAGCCTGTTGCAATAACCCAGGTAAGAGCAGGTGGACTTGCATCCAGGGCTTGGCAGTGAAGGTGGATACATTTATCTGCCTTCCTCGCATAGGTGGAGGTGACGAGATTGACGTGGGCTGTGAGAGAAAGAAGGGAATCCAGGGGACTCCAGGGTTTGGGCTGAGCAAGTCCCCCAACCTTTAAAGCTTGCAGGTGAGTCAGAATGTCACTCAAGTTTCCTCCAAGTTGGAGCAACCTGGAGGTGTTTCTTTCTCTCTCATTATAGATTTTCTTTTTCTTTAACCAAGCCAGCTTGAAATCAATTTGTTTATAACTTAAAACCCCCAAAGGATCTCTGCAGGTGAAAAGATTACACCTCTCTAAAAGATGCCCACTGTATTTTCAGACCACTGCCTACTACCATCTTCATGCAGTAACCACCCAGCCTCTGCCCCAGACACACAAAGAAATTATTTTCCTGAGAGCCAAGTTCAAGTAAAAACATATTTTTCTGGCTTACTGTCTCGGGCAAAATTGCAACACGCTGCTTAAATAGTGCCAGCCAATTAGTCAAAGATGTGTAAACTTATCCTGTTACTATAGGCCAGGAGTGTTTGAGTATGTGTGTGTGTGTGTGTTTAATATATACTATTTTCCAGAACATGCTGAAATCAGGAGAAAACTGTGGGGTGAGAAAGGATTGAACTGATTTAGGCTAACAAACCAACAAGCTGTTGGGTACTGAGAAAGATGAACTCAAAAGCATCTATCTCAAGGCTGCTGTTGTATATATATTAAAAACTTGTCTCTATGGAAACATCTTGAGACACTAACTCATTAAGCATCAAATTGGCATAGATCCCCCACTCCGTAAGTCTGCAATTCTGTTTTGCAGTGTATTGGATCTGTCTTTGGAACTAAAGCACTTTGAGAGACACAGGCGTGTCCCATCACAGGAAGAGAAACAATGGTTTCTAATCACAGCTGACTAACAGCTTTGACCTTGACATCTCAGGCATCCTATGAAACAACATATTTCCTGACCAAGAGGGTGTTTAGCGGCAGGGTTAAAAGCTCTGAACAGAAGTGGGTTTAAATCCCAGCTCTGCCCCTGTAGAAATCTTATACAAATGACATAATCTCTCTAAGCCTCACTTTCCTCATCTGTAAAATGGGAACAATTCAACCTACTCCTAGAGGAACCATGAAGATCAAAGTAAAGCGTAGTGTAGCACAGTGCCTGGCACAGAGTACCACGTCAAAAGACATTGGTCACTGCCATTTCAGTTAATAAAAAGGCCTCAGGGTATCCAATGGCTAGTTTCGCTTTGTGCCTCCAGATTCACGGACCACGATTCCCTCCTGGTCTGTTGTGACACCCATCAGTGGGCTGGGAACATTTGATGGCACACAGAAGCCTGTTTCAGCAGCATGTTTTCTTTTGTCGGTCTGCAATTTCTTAATTGCTCTAAAGCAGATGTACTTGGTTTTGCCAGCGAAGATGCAGAAGACAGGTTTCAGGGTTTGGGTTTCAAAACACGACATCGGCACTGGGTCCTTTCATGTCGGCAAGGCGGTCCCTGGAAGGGTTCCGAGCAGGGCTGCGGTGGGGTGGGTGGTAGTGGGGAGGAACAGCCAGAGGAGCGGGGACAGGTATTCTCTGATTAAATCAGGACAGGCAAGAAATATGACTTTTTGGTTTCCCACCCACCTGGTGACCTCCCAAACATGGGCAACTGCAGGATGTGGGGTGGAGGGGTCTGGTGGCTGGAGTGAGCCCCAAATAAAGTGAGAGTACAAGGAGAAGTCCTTGGGTGTCATTGAGGCCAGAGATTGTCAAACCGTGCTCTGCAGAGCTCTGGAAGGGGATCCACAGGCCCCATCAGGCCTCCTCCACCCTCCCTTTTAATAACATCAATTATCATAATCGGAGCCAACAGTTATTGAGGACTCATAACATGCTAGGCTCAGTTCTAAAGCACTTTGCATGAATCAGCTCATTACATCCTTACAGTAGCCCCAAGGGGTAGGTACGATTATAAATCCTCTTTCACAGAAAAGGGAACCAAGGCACAGAGAGGTTAAGTAACATATCCAAAGCCACCCAGCTTGTAAGTTGCAAGGCCAGGATTCTAACAGAGGCAATGTGGGGTCAGAGCTCAGGGTCTTAAATGCTTGGTTTTCATCATCTTTATCTGTGCAAGTTTCTGTGTAAGAATCCATTTTGCTGGGTGCACACGCAGAGGCACACACAGAAATCATTCACCCAGTCTAGAGCAGAGGACAACGTTCCTCCTTCCAGGAGCATTAGGACCCCTTGCTCTCCAAACTGCTTCTTCCTAAGTATTCATTCACTCATGTGTTCATTCATTCACTCAACAATCATTTGTGGAATACTAACCAGGATAGAGAGTGGGGCCCAGTGGCTTACAGCACGGGCTTCAGAACCCAGGCTGTGGGGCATTCTGCAGAGCACAGCAGCGGCCTGACAAGTGGGAAGGCCCGCTGTGGGGCAGAGGGGACCTCAGAAGCATCATGCCACCACCAAATGCAACAGGGACTTGCTTGGGTCTTGAAGAAAAACACAAAATCCAAAGACGTGTTCGAAACAACCAAGGAAATGTGAGCACAGATGGGTATTAAATGACATTAAGGACAGTTGTTAATTTTGTAAGGGTGATAATGGCATAGAGGTCATGTAAAATATGGCCTTGATGGCCTGGTTTCTCTTAACAAATAACTCACAAGGTGGAGAGAGGGAGAGGGGGGGGAGGGAGGGAGAATCTATAGATTAAGACAGACGTTAGCGACATCTCAAGCGACTGCAGCATATGGTCCTTGTTTGTGTGCTGATTCAAACAGACTGTAAAAGGAAAAAAGGGAAAGTGGGGGAGGAAGGGAGCAAGGAAGAGAGGGAGCGAGAAGAAGAAAACAATAAAACAATATGAGACAATTGGGGAAATGCGAATGTCAACTGAATATTTAATGATGTAAGAGGAAATGACTGTGAAATGTTCAGGTGCGATAATGGCATTACGGCTGTGCTGTTTCACAAGACTCCCCGTCCTTTATAAGTACGTGCTGAAATATTTACGGAGAAAATAACAAAATGCCTGAAGTTTGCTTCAGAATAATTGGCAGGGGAGAGGAAGGAGACTGTAGAGGAGGGTTTAATACCACAAGACCACCCAAGAGCTGATAGCTCTTGAAGCTGGCGAGAGGTACAAACGGAGTCATTATGTCATTGTCTCTGCTTTTTGCCTAGATTCGAAATTTCCGCAATGATTTTTTTAATGTTCACGTAAGTGAGAGAGACAAACTGACATCTTTGTAAGTGAGATAACATTATGTCTGGGGTTTGCTTTTAAATATTCTAGCAAGAATGTTTAAAATGCAGATAAAGGATGAAATAATATTGGCGGTGAGTTAATCATCACGGTGCTGAGCGATGGCTCGACGGGTATGAATTATTCCGTTCTCTCTACTTTTGTTTATGTTGGAAATTTTCCTTGATATAGAGGAGGTAAAAAGAGCCTGGGCTCTGAACCTATGGTACCTCAGTCATCACAAGGCTCTGCCATTTATTAGCTTTGTGACCTTCAGCAATAGATAGACTCCCTGCCTCAGTTTCCTCCTCTGTAACATGGGATAAAAATAAAACCTATGTCCACAGCAGCTTTTTTTGTAGTGGCCCCAAACTGGAAACAGCCAAAGGTCCAACAACAGGTAAACGTATGGACAAACTGTGGTATATCCATACAAGGGAGGCCACTCAGAGATAAAAAGGAATGAACACTGATATATGCATCTCAAAACAATTACGCTGTGTGAAATCAGCCAGACAAGAAAGAATACATATCGTATGATTCCCTTTGCATACAATTTTAGACAATGTAAACGTATCTGTACTAGCTGCCTGGGGAGGGGGTGGCAAGGAGGAATGGGGTAGACGCATGACAAAAGGACACAAGGGAATGTTTGGGTTTGACGGATATGTTCAGTATCTTGATTGTGGTTTTGTTTGCACAGTGTATACATGTTCAAATTTATCCAGTTGTACACTTAAAATATATGTAGTTTATATGTCAGTGATATTTCAAGAAAGCTGTTAAAAATAAAATAAAATTTATCTCAGAAAGTTGTAAGAATTACTTAAGTCAATGTGTGTAAAGTATTATACACAGAATCATAGCAGGCCCCTGGTGAGCTCTCAGGCGACCATCACTAGGTGTCAGATTCTGGGCTAGGTGCTGGGGCTATAAGAACAAACAAGACAGACCAGGGTCTTGAACCCTGCCCCTCATGAAGCACTCAGGCTTCCCAGGAGAAGACAGAAACAAATTTGAAAAACATTACGATAGGGAAAGCATCACAGGGAAGGAGAACATACATCAGTGCAGGCTTCCTAGAAGAAGAACATGTCAGCTGAGGCCTGGAAGATGAGTCTGAGAGAAGGCTGTTCCAGTTAGAAGGAAAGCATGTGCAAAGGCCCTGAGGCACAGCCAGGAAGTGCAAATCATTCTCATGGGTGGAGTGTAGAGGGCATGGGGGTCGGGAAGAGGAAGTGGCAGAGAAGAGGCTGAAATGAGGAATGATATTTATTGTTTGCTATGAACTAGGCCCTGTCCTAACCATTTTACATCCATGAACTCATTCACACTCAATAACAAACCTTTGAGGCAGGGACTGCTATTATTCCCATTTACATATGAGGAAACTGATAATGTAGAATGGTTAAGCCACTTTATCCAAGACCACACAGCTAGTGAGGATGGCAAGGGGGATCACGTGCAAGCCTGGATGATTCCAACTCTCCCTGTGCCCTAACACCCTAGCAGCTGCAAAAGGATCAGAGAGCTTGTGTAAGTATTAGAGAAATAGTACAGACAGACTAGTGCCAAACACAGCCTTGTTCCTTGATGTGACGAGGAGTATTAAAAGAGAATTGAAAAGGGAATAGCTTTCTCTGGAACACCAACCTGTGTAGCACTGTGGTGGCAACCCTCTGTGACAAATATTATCAATACCATCCCCCATTTAATGGATGAGAAAACTAAGGATCTGATAGGTCAAGTAACTTGCCCAAAGTCACACAGCTAGGAAGCTCGGGAGTCTGTCTGACTCCAAATCTCACGCCTTTAAACACCACCCTATCTTGAAATCACAGTTCTCCCCCAAGGTACCATATCACCCACCTCCTTCGTCCCACACTTCCCACCCCATGACTCAGCAGGGCTAAGGACTCTTGTTTTCCTTCCCTGGCCAATGTCTAGTATCCAGCAAAGCTGTCTGTGGAAGGTCATCGTGACCATTCCTGGCAGAGGGAGACATCTGACTTCCACCTCTTGAAGATGGGTGTCAGAATCCCATGCCACACTGCTCCCAGGCAGCCCCTTTTCTATTGAATTAGCACTGCTTGACACAATCCCTCTTTTGCCATTTTAATGTGATAAGTGGTTAATTTGATTGGGCTCAATGAGATGTAAATGATTGGATTCAATAAAGAACCAGGGAGTGTGTTTCCCTTCACCCAGCAGACCTCATTTCTCATTGGAGGTACAGCTGTCTGCCCAGGAGCATGAAGAGAGGAGATGGAAAGCCTTGTTTGCATCATGCAGATAAGACAGGCTCTGGGCCCCTCCCTTCCAGCTCTGGGGACCCTGCTGAGTAAGCAAACCTAGACTCTGTAAGATGCGATCCCCACATTCCCAGCCCATCATCATACCTGGTCTCCCTGCCTCCCAATGCTCCCCACATCTAGGGCTCCCACAGTGCACAGCCTCGGTGTTGTCCAGGCTGCAGGTCACTCCCCAAAGCACAATCACCCACCTGGCACTGGGGCGCAAAATGACCATGACATCCCCCAGGGGTTGGGCATGGAGAGTATGGATAGAGTCAGGTCCCTGCGGAGAGCAGGTGGGGTTCAGACAGGGCTGCTCCTAGATGGCTCTCAGCCATCCCCACCTCCTAGTATATTCACATCCTTCTGCAGTCCCCTCTCACACTGTGACCAACAGAATGTGGCAAAAGTGATGGTAAGTCACATCTGAGACTAAGTTATAAAAGACACTCTGGCTTTTGTCGTGGGCTTGCTCTCTGGGATCACTCACTCTGGGGGTGTCCAGTGCCATGTTATGAGGACACCCCAGCACCCTATTGGAGAGGCTCACGTGGTAAGGAACGGAGGCCTCCAGGTGACAGCCAGCAAGGAACTGAGACCACCAACAAGCACATAAGTGAGTGTGTAAGTACATCCTCCCCACTCGAGCCTTCAGCAGGCTCCAGCCCCTGGCACCATGAGAGACCCTAAGACAGTATCACCCAACTAAATGATTCCAGATCCCCAACCCATAGAAACTGTGAGATAAGAAACATGGGTTGTTTTAAGCTGCAAAGTGTTGGAGTAATTTGTTACACAGCATAGACAACGAATACATCTGGTAACTATTTTTAGCATTCAAATCAAGTTCACCTCCAAAGCTTCCTGACTCTCAGCTTCTTCATGATTTTTTTTCAAGAAGTAGACAAAAAGGACATATCATTTAAACCCTGAATGTCCTTCAGTTTAGGCCTTTTGGTTGGGAGTAGGCTTTGGAACCAGTCTGCCCAGGTCTATAACCCAACTCCAACTGCATGACCTTGGACACATTATTTCAATTCTCTGAGACTCAGCCTCCTCTTCTTTAAAATGTGTGTAACATTAGTACCCACCTCAGAGAGTTGTGCAGATGAATAGGATAAGGACTAGCACAAGCGTATATAGGCCTGACACATAAGTACTTAATAAACATTAGGTATTACTGTATTAGTGTTACTGTTAGAATTGATAGTATTGAGGCTAAGAGCCCATTTTACCACCGTGGGAATGGAGAGTCAATGAAATTAAGTAACGTTTTCCCACTTTCACAGCAGAGAACTGGCTCTGCACATGAGACAGCGGCGGTTCCATTTTGTCAGAAGACTAGGTCTGCTACTCTGGAAGCCAGCAGGGACCACGGGGGTTCCTGGCTTCCCAGGTGTGGGGAAAGAACAACGCTGCCATTTCTGGATGCTGGGGAAAGACCAAGTTCCAGACTTTGAAACACTTACCCCAGACCAGTTCTGCCCAGTGTCCCATCCTGGATGTAGGTATTTCATTGTCTGTTACCGGCATCCACCAGAGGCATATTCACTAATATATTCACATACATTCATATGTGAGTTTGGAAGCTTTCCCCTACCTTTCCAGACCGACCATTAAGTGGCTCTCTTCTGAACTCTCAATGTGCTTCATTGGCATCTCTGTTGTGTGAACTCAGGCAAATTACTTAACTCCCTAAACATCGGTGCTCCCATCCACAGTACAGGTAAAAATAGTGCCAACTTCCTTTGGCTGCTGTGAAGTTTAAACGATGTAATACAAGTAAAGTGCTTGGTATGTGGCAAGGACTCAATCAATTGGGTGTATACATGTGTATGTGCATGCACACATTTTCTGTCGTTCTGCCTCTAGAGATAATATTAACATTTTTGGCATCAGGAGAATGGACTAGAGTAACGTACCTCCAGTCAGCATTGCACCTTGCACATAGGAAACATTCAGTAACCTTAGCTGCTCTTGTTATTTCAAACCACCCATCCTCAGCATTGGACCGGGATTAAGAAATTCCCGGTTTGGGTCCTCGATCTCCTGCCTATGCAACTTTGGCCAAGGCAGCTTATCTTTCTACATCTCACTCTTTATGTCAACAACATGGGGGTAATGATGCTCGCTATAAAAGGTTGCTGTTTTTCTAAGCACTGAATAAAGTTTTTTTAAAAAAAAATCTGTAGATGGTAATAAATTTTAAAAATGTATGTGATTAAAGTTATCTGGGGACATGTCCTTTCCACTTCCTGCTAACAGAAAACAGATTTTGTTCCTGGGGTCTTCCAGCATCCAACACAACGTCTGGCACATAGTAGGTGCTCAATAAATGTTGAACAACCAAGTGAATGGACAAATACATGAATGAATGGGTTGACCATCTAAGATTGTCATAAGCTTTCAGAACTCAGGTTTTCTGGCTCTGGTGCAAGTTATTTTTAAAAAATAATTACATAATCCACTAGCCCAGAGCCTCAAGCTTGATTTTCGATAACAATTATGAGGTCTTTCCAAACTCATTCCGATAAGCATCACAATAACAATAATTGAATGCTTTACTTTCAAAATGCCTGTGCATCTATCATTGTATTTTATTGCCAGCACCCTTATAAAAGTAAGAATTATCATTTTCATTTTGCAAATGGAAAAAAAAATTGAGGCTGAGAGAGGAAATGCAATTTTACCAAGTCTGCAAACCAATAGTCTCTTTGAAATTTCTAGGAGAAATTTGATTTCAGTTTTTCTTCCCCTCCTCAGAAATATGGGTGTCTTGATTTAGGGGCATGGAAAATGCCTTCATTGTTTGTATCCATCAGAGCTCACTGCAGGTCAGATAATTGCTCTGCTTGCTAAATAGCTTCATCTTCTACACAATTGTCCACTTTATGCTGGGCTCCTGCCTATCCCTCATGCCCCTCCCCTCTGTACCCCAGACACTGGCCCACCCAGGCACACACATGCACAGACCGGTCACCAAGTTTTGTCCATTTTCTAAAACATCTCCAGCACCTTCTTTATTTTGCTATTTTACTTCTACAGTACACCGGCCACCATCACTTCTCAAATGGGTGACTTCAATACGCCAAACTGAGCATTCAGCTCCCACCTCTGGCCCCTCTGACCAATTCCCACCGCCTGAGTGATCTTTTAAACATGTAAGTTCTATTCCATAGCTTTAGGATAGCATCCAAATTCTTCATCATCACTCGCATGGCCCTTCAGGATCTGCTTTCTGCCCTCCTTTCTGACCTGCTCTCTGGCCACCACCCCCTCATAATCACGTTCCCACCAGAGGGAAGTCCCTGCAATTCCTGGAGTGCCCTCTGCTCTCTCTAGCCCCTGAGTTTCACATGCATTGTCCCCTTTTCTGGGAAGACCTGCACCCCCCATACCCTTCTGGTCTCTAAGACTTGGCCTAACATCACAGCCTCAGAAACCCTCCCTGTTCTTCAAACCCCCTGTGTTCCCCGTTACTATTCAATACACTTTGCTATTTGTGAGACCCCATTACCAGCTGTGAGACCTCAAAAAGATTGCATCAAGCCCTCAGTTCCCAGCGAATTCCATTCCTGTCCAAAGTCCTTTCCCAGGACTCTGTGAAGTCCAGGGCAACAGAGAAACTTCTTTATAGGCACCTCTGGTTGACCACATTATGCCCAATGGGAAATTCGAGCTCTTCTTCAGTTTTTACACTAAATAACCACTCTCGCCAAAATGGGCAGGGGGGGGGCGGGGATTGTTTGACTTACCAACTATCTTTGAGTTACCTCTAAGAGAGGTAACTCAAGATGCTCTGAAGAAGCACACATCCTTCAGCCATTTGCTGGAACATTTTCCACTTCAACACCCGTGCCACACCCCCCTTGTCTCCCACAAAGCAGCTTAGCAAATCTTTGGGTCTTCCTCCCTAAACCAGTATGGTAGCCACTAGCCACATGTGGCCACTGAGCACTTGAAATGTGGCTAGTCCAAACTGAGATGTGCCGTAGGTGTCAAATACACAATGGATTTTGAGAACTTAGAACAAAAATAATGTAAACATCCCATTAATAATTTGAATATATCTTAGATATATTGAGTTCAAATAATTACTTAAATATTTCACTTGTTTCTTTTCACTTTTAACGTGGCTACTAGAAAATTTAAAACTTGACATGTGATTCACATTCTGTTACTATTGGATAGCATTTGCCTAAACCATTGATAGCAGCTGTTTCCCCAGCAGAAATTCCAGTGCCAGGTTTTAAGATGATGCTTATTATCTATCTCTTCGTACACTATAAGGTGAAGGCATCATGGCACACAATTTAATCTTCTTTTAGTTAGTCTGTTTCACCAGTGATAAAACAAGGGAGGAAGGTGTTTATCTGACAAACAGTTCCAGAACCCCACTATGCAACAGGCACTGAGGACGCAAGAGAACGAAATGGCACAGAACCCACCCTCAGGGATGGAGCAGCAGGAGATTTATGATCCTTTCCATCTCTAAAACATCCCCCTCACTTCAAATTTCTGATTTTCCATGGCACAGCCTAAGAATTCCTCTATTCCCTTGGGGCTGGAACATGAGGAAATCAGGGTCTTGAAATTTGAGAGAGATTTTTCCATAGAAATCGCCTTATGAAATGTGTAATATAAGGTCCCAGACCACCCCACACATCTTTATTTAACCAATAATTATAGTGATATATTCTCTACTCTGTAAAAAAAAAACTGTGCATTTTTAGGAATTGTCTTGATTAATTTTCACATCAACCCTGGGAATTAGACATTAATAATTGGGCTTTTCAGATGAAGGCACTGAAGTGCAGAGAAGTTTAAGAGTTGCCCAAGTTCACAAAGCTTAAAAAATAAAATGCTAAAACTGGCATTTGAACAAAGATTTGTACAGGTGTGGAGGAGAGGAAAGCTGAAAACCATGGTGTGTTTCAGTGAGCTAAGGGAGATAGAATTGGAGACAGAAGCTCTTTTTCCTCTTCCTCTACCAGGTCTTCTGTGAGATTTCCTTGCATAGTTCAACTGGAATTTGATCCACAGTTTGGAAACTGGAGGACCCAGCAAGAAGTTAGGACTATTTCAGCTACAACTAGTAACTTTCAAGGGACAGAAAACCCAACCTAACCAGGTTTACGCCAAACAGAAATGACAGAAAGGTCACACTTACCAGGTCAGCAATTTCAAAATTCAGAGACACTTGGCTTCTGGCACAGCTTGCAGGTGCTCAATTGTGTCATCAGGACCCAGTACGTATCCACCTCTTCAGGCTTCCCATTCTCCAGTGCTCTTCCAAGCTCTTACAACCTCTCTCCTCTATGGAGGCAAGATTCTCTTTCCTGGAGTACCGCATAACTTCCTCGATTAGCTCTGATTGGCTTAAATGTGTCACATGCCCATGTATAAACCAATTACTGTGGTCAGGAAGGTGGCGTTCTCTGATTGGCCAAGCCTAGGTCGCACACTCACTCTTGGACCTGGGTGATATGGTCAGTGACCCCCAAAACTATGTAGCCTGTGGTGCCTGAGGGTGTTTCCTCAGAGGAAATTTGCTATCACCAGAAGAGGCTGAGGAATTGATGTTAGATGGGCAAAAACCATAAATGTCAACTGTAATCCTTATAATCAGGGGTAAGCAGGTGAAACCAGCTCTCAGGAAAACAAACAAAACACCTGATTTGTAATATCTGAAAGGAGTCAGTGAAGTGAATGATCCCACCATGGCTAATTTCAAGCTACCAACAGTTTAACAAAATTGCTCAACATTTAACACTCTGTTTTCATGAGCCAATGGGAACTAGCTTCAGGACACCACTGGATCCTCCAAAGGAAGGAGAAGAGAACTCGCAGAGAGGAGGTAGTTACAAGAGGAAAGAGATTTTTTTCTTCCTTTGTATTCTGGATTTTACTAAATGAAATTCCAAGTCCCTTATAATCCTAACTCACAAGACATCCTTCCTCCTATCTGCAGAGCTATTGGGGAAGCAGGAAATAGTTCCAATGATCTCAGGGCATCAGCTCTAATTCTTGAGCTACAGTAGAAAGCTCCTTCACCTGTTTACCCAAAATCTCCCAGCAAAAGCTCATATGGCCCAAACTAAAGTTTCTGTTTCTACCTCAGAATTTCTGTTTAATGTTATTATAAAAACAACTGATTCAAAGAAAATTCTGCCTTCCACGAACATCTGTTGTCCCTGATTAGAAACAACTTAGAACCACGACATTTCCTATCTTGCCCAATGTTAATTGTGTCTGCAAACAGACACCGTGGCCAACGTCTTCTAAATAACTTGTAATAAGCTGGGATGTTTCCTCACATGTACAGGGAGATGAAGAGTCACCACGGCAAGTAGGAGTGCCAGGAAGTTAGAGATATATTGCAAATATGGAGGTAGCTGTGTTATTTTGGATTCTCAGAGAAAAACATAACCAATAGGGGATATAAATACATTAAAGGTATTTACTGTAGGAATTGGCTTACACAATTATGGAGGTTGAAAAATTTAAAATCTGCAGTTGGCAAACTGGACACCCAGAAGAGCTGATGGTATAGTTCTAGTCTGAGTTGGAAGGCCTGGGAAACAGGAAAGCCAAAGGTGTAAGTTCAAGTCCAAGTCCAAAAGCAATGGAAGACTGGTGTCCCAACTTAAACACAGACAGAGAGAAAGAATTCTTTCTTACTCAGCCTTTTTCCTATTGAGGTCTTCAACAGATTGGATGAGGCACCCCCCCACATTGGCGAGGGTGATCTGCTTCACTCAGTCCACCAAATCAATGTTAATCTCATCCAAAAGCACCTCCACAGACACACCCAGAAATAATGTTTAACCAACTATCTGGGTGCCCCATGAACCAATCAAATTGACACATGAAATTAACCATCACAGTACCCATCTCCCTCATATTTATTCCAAGTGTCCCACAACAGTCTGGTAGTCTGAGACCTTATATTGCACATTTTATAATGAAGTTTCTATGGGAAAAATCCCTTCCACGTTCAAAACTCTTGACTTTCTCATGTTTGACCACTCCAAATGAGTGGAGGAATTCCTAGGCTATGCCACTAAGGATCAGAAATTTGAGTTCAGGTGGATATTTTCAAACTAGAAGGGATTATAAAGTTCACCTGGTTTGGTCCTGATAGTTGGCATAACAAAATGATTATGAGCTCAGCCTTTGGATTAGGTAGACCTGAGTTCACACATGATCACTGGCACTTTATAGCTGATGACCTTGAGCAAATTTCTTAACTTTTCTGAACCTCAGCTTTCAATTTATATACTGAGAATGGTAATATTAATAGTACCTACTTCCAAGAAAGAATAGCATGAAAAGATATGTAAAGAGTTTTAGCACTGAGTCTAAGACTCCCAACTGTTAAGCTCCCAAATAGCAATGAATAATCTTTTAGCAGTTTTTAAATCTCTACATTGTTCCCTAATTGAAAATGCCCCATGCACATAAAGTGCCACGTCATTGAAGAGAAAGGATGAGAAACACACGCACTGTGTTTAAGAGGTCTATAAAAGAGGTTGTTTCACAAGCCTGTTTGCTTTAAGCAATGCAGAACTTTAACACAGGTGACTTTTGAACTTTCTTAACTTGTGAAGAATTTCTTTCCATCAATATTTATTATCAGTCACTACATTAGATGCTATAGGGATCACAGAATAAACAGAAAACATAGAAGATCTGAGAGTATAGTGAACAGCGTGTGGACATAAAACAGACAGCCCTGGATGCAAAGCCAGTTAGTTCCCTTCTGGCAGCATGACCTTGGGCAGGTTATCTAACTACTCCAAGCTTCAGTTGTCTCATCAGGAAAAGGAAAGTCCTCCCTATCTCTGACAACACAGGTTTGAGTATTCGAGAGATAATGTGTGCAAAATGTCTGGTACCTAGTTAAGAATAACAGTAGAACCCTTCCCCTGTCCACAGGTGGGAGCTGATTTTCTGGGAGAAAAGATAAGACACACAGAGAAGCCAAAGCTACATAACAAAATTTGTGTTATATTTACGATGGCGGGCGGGCTCTATTCATTTGCCAATTTATATCTTGGTTGCACTGACTTCTGGAAGGGAGAAAGAAGGTAATTTCCCTGCCTCCCATCAGTCCTGGAATGAAGGAGTCTTTGCTGCAAAAAGGCCCTCCAAGGAGTCCAGCTGGTAACCTCAGAGAGGATGAGGAAGCAGGAGCTCAGAGAGAGGAACCCGAGCCTGGGAGCACCCAGAGGGAAACAGCCCTGCGCCACACAACTTCAGGGGAGCATTTCTGTGGACAAGCCTGGGGCAGTCTTGGGGACCCTTGGGAAAGCGTTGCTAACTCCCGGGCAGAGTGGCGCGCCCCCTAGAGGGCGGAGGACCAACACTCAGTGGGCAGAGGCACACAAGCAACTGCAAGGATGGCGACCTCTGAGGACCAAAGATGGGCCCCCTTCCTCAGTTTTCTCGAGAACGTGGGCTTTTTATAAGATCTCAGTGGGGAGTAGAGTCAAGCCCCCTAACTAAGCAGGTGAGCCTCGGACATCCATTTAATTTGTTTCATTAAAAAAAAAATTGGAGGATATATTTCTTGAACCTGAATGTCATGGGGTAAATTCACAAGATCATAAGAGCTTGCTAAGGACTTTCATTTATATTCAGTTCAACAAACGTGAATCAAGCACCACTGTGAACCCGGCACATCGTCTCTCACTGAGTCCTCGAAATTATCCTATGAGGGAGGCCTCGTTAATTCCACCTGACACAAGATTAAACTGAGGCTGATAAGGTGACAACAACTTGTTTTAGGCCACAACTAACGAGAAATGATTCAAGAATATTCATTGCACTAAATGTAGTATCTAGCATGGAGTAGGTGTTTAATACAAATTTGATGAATTGGTGGTTGAAAGAACAAAATAGATAACTTGTTAATAAAGGCCAGTTGAAATAGCAAAACTGGGTGACAAAGATAGTTGACATGGGCTGAGACTGTGCTAGCACTTTCTAACGTATCTGATCCCCATGGCAACTCTAAGAAAAAGGTAATTTTTGTCCCCATTTTACAGATGAGCAAATCCAGGCCAGAAAGGTTCAATATTTGCTGCCATTCATATACCTGGGAAGCAGCAGAGCCAAGGTTTAAGCTGAAGATGTCTGTCTCCCTGGGCCAAGTTTTCAAGTACTAAACTATCAAGTGTCCACACAGGACACAGAGTGAAGGAACAATCTTTGGAATTGGCACAACATGGGACCTCCACTTTTCTCTTTCTCAGACTGGTAAACTGATAACATGAAAGTTAAGGGCATGGGCTCTGGGGTGAGGTAAACTTGACCTCAAATCCCAGCTCCACTGCGCTCTAACACTGTGATCTTAGACAAGAGGCTTAGTCCCTCTGAGATCCGAGGAGATGGAGATGATAATAAATCGTTGAGAAGATCAAATGAAATAGGCCAACAGCTCCTATCTCAGTGCTCAGGACCTGGGGAAATAGCAGTACATGGTAACAATCATCATAACAACAACAATAACTAAAATGGCAGCTATAGCAATTACACTGATGCTACCAGTGCTGGGTGGAGGGGAGAGGGAGGCAAGAGAGGGAGGAGAGGAAAAGAAAGACGAGGAGGGGAAGGCGGCAGCTTCCAGAAGAAGTGTGTTCTGAAGACAGGAAGGAACCCTGTCAGAGCCTAGAATATTCCCTAGATTGGGCAGGGGGACAGGGAAATAGCACACCAGAAGACACAGACAAAAAACCCTGAAGCCTACTCTTTGCAATTCCATGTGCCAGACCCTAAGGAAGGAGGGAAGAGCCCCCAGACTGGTGGTCATAGGAGGGGGCAAAACCTGTGACAACAGAGCCCAGTAACCTGAACCCCACTCCAGCCGTTTTCCAGCAAGCCTGAGGTTACAGCCCAGGTGATTTCACTCCGGGACATCAGATGACATGCACCTCCCTCAGATCACCACAAAATTGAATTTTCAGCCACATCCTGCAGACACACGCATTTTGGCAGAGATGTTATTTGCAGGGACCAATCAGAAGCCGCATCTGAAATGCAATTCTCCTAATCAAAGTAACCTCCTCTCCGTGCCCTAAGTGCCTCTGTGCACGCAGACAGGCACTGCTTGTGTTGGAAACATTAGGCTTGCCTGAAGCAGTTGAGCGGAAACCCAAATTTGGAGAACAATTTGCTAGTCATGAGGAGCCATCGCTCAGAAATGCACTGACTGTCCTCGAAGAATCAGACCATCACCTGACCCGCGGCTCCCATGCTGCTCTGCCTGGATGTGTGTGACCTTGAGGTGACGCTTCCAAGATTCAGAGACTAAGGACAATGTATGCTACTCAACAGAGACCCCGTGCAGTGGGACTAGAAGCCACAGAAGCCTGAATGAGAAGCAAACGGCCAAGAGGACAGACCGAGTCTCACCTCTTTTTCTTTCTCTTCCATGAGCAGGACCTCTACACGGCTGTATACCTTACAGACCTTGCTACTCAAAGTGTGGACCAGACACATGAACATTACCAGGGAACTCATTAGCAATGCAGACTCTTAGGCCCCTCCTCAGACCTCCTGAATCAAAATCTGCATTTCAGCAAGATTCCCAGGTGATTCCTGTGCACATTAAAGTATTTAAAACATTGTTTAAAAAGAATCACAGCCTTTAAACTGTGTGGCTAGAAACCATTACCCTAAATTTAATTGAAAGCAAGGCAGTCAGATGTCCATAGAAGAATCGGGACAGCTACCATTTATCAAGGGCCCCTGGTATGTCAAGCATCTTCCATATAGCTTCTCATCTGTCCATCTCCTCATTTTACAGATGTCAACACTGAGATTTAGATAGATAAAGCCACTTGCACATGGTCATTCAGCCGGTAAGTGACAGAGCTGGGACAATTACAGCTGATTCTCGAAAGCTGAAGATGTGGTTCACCTTCCCCGGGGCACAGGGCCATGGGGTTTATTATCAAAGAAGAAGGGGGAATGGCTCATGGCTGGAAAACCACACAGTGTCAGCCACATCTAGACTGGAAGAGTAAAGCTCTTCCGCAGGGACCTGAGGCTCAAGAAACACGTCTCTTGAGAGAACAGTCATTGCCTGAAAGAAGGAAGGATCTCAAGCAGGGAAAGAGCCCTCTACTAGTGGCAGGGGACCTGAATGCTAGTTCTGACCTGTCACTAGTTATTAAAGTGGCACAAAAAGGAATGGAACTAAAAATGCTGGGTATTTGAACCACATTATCTCATTTCTTCTCCAAATGGGCTCTGTCGTTATTCCCTTTATATAGATGGGCAGACTGTGGTTTGTAAAGGTGTTGTCAATTGCCCAAAGAAAGATGGGATTCAGATCAAGTCTGGTACGACCCTAGAACTCATGCCCTTTTACAACATGACAGATGATAAGGTCCCGAACTAACAAAGTGGTGAATGAAAAAGAGATGAGTGGAAGAGACACCACACAGTGATTATCTACCAGCCTGGGTCATTTTTTGGATGGGGAGGCAAAGTCAATGTTAAAGGTCACCCTGAAATTTCCAGTTGACCACATTCATCATGGATAGGTCACTCATTGTCCTCATTTAAATAATAAAATGTTTTGGGGTTAATTCGCAGGCATTCAAGATATATTAATATGTTGACCTGTTTAATCACACTGCATCCTATTCCTCCATGCCCTTCTCCCCAAGGCTTGCAGTCATTTCCAGAAGGTAAAGAGGGGAGACCCCCCCAGATAAAATACTTCTTGTCCATGGGGAAGGAGTAGTGGCAGGAGCCTGCAACATCCCTACCCATTGGAGAGGCCTGGGATGCCCCCCAGCTGACCCCAACACCCACCTTCCTCTTCCTGTCTCACCGACTCTACGTCATCCTCTTGCATGGAACTGGCCATCCATCCTAGGGACTAAGGGAAGAGAGGGCAATTCTTCCCACCCTAATTCCTGACCCTCTCTGAAGTTGGAGAATGCTTTGGCACAAATATTGTCTAATGTTCTTCCAACACTCTGATGACCAAATTGTGGTTCTGTGGAGTCTTCCATCCCATGGCAAATTTGAAAAACTTTGTTATGGACTGAATGTTTGTCTTTCCCCAAAGTTTATTTGTTGACATTCTAACCCCCAGTATCAGAAGGTAGGGCTTTTGGGGGGTGATTAGGTCATGAGGATGGAGCCCTTATGAATTGCATTAGTGCCCTTGTAAAAGGAATCCCAGAGAGTTCTTTCACCCTCTTTTCCCCATGTGAGGATACAAGGAGAAAGTGGCCATCTGCAACCTTGAGCCTGACCATGCTGGCACCCTGGTCTCAGACTTTCAGCCTCCAGAACTATGAGAAATAAATTCCTATTGTTCATAAGCCACCCAGTCTATGTACATTGTTATAGCAGCCTGAACTGGCTAAGACAAACTCCTGTGTCTTAGAGGGTTTCAAAGAACGATGCTTAAAGAATAGCTTTTCTGTATGCACATGCAGGTATTCACTAAGCCTGATTTCCAACTGAGAACAAATCTAGAATGAATGCTCACATTTTTTCCCACGTAAAGGGCTGAAATCAAGGCTGATGCATCCACAGAAACAAACAATCTTGGATTCATGAAATTATGGAGATGTCTTCCTAATTGTTCTCTTCACGTCCACTATTGCCTTGTTCAAATGTCTCTGCCACACAATTTTCAGAGTGATATTTTTTAAATCCAAATCTGATTATGTCATTCTTCTACTTAAAACCTTTCAGTGGCTTCCCATTGCACTTAGGATAAAATCCAAGCCCCTTTATATAAGGCCTCTGATGTTCTACATGATTGGGCCCCTGTCTACTTCTTGGAAATTCTCTTGTACCTCTCTCCTCCTTACTCTATAAGTCAGTATCACTCTTAGATCTGGACAAGAGGGCTGCCCACACTGGGCCCCCACAATTTAGACAGCCCCGCACATCACAAACACACACAAAAATAAACTTATTAAAGAACATGAGGGCAGCTCTTGAGATCTGGCATGCAATGCCAGCCCAGTGTGATCCATGCCCTAAACGTCCATTGCCGTGATTAACACCATTAGCTCCAGGGAAATGCTTCCCTGTATTCTTGGCTCTATGTCTTTAAAACAAAAGGCGACTGCGCTCAATGCCGTGAAGGATTGTCTGTAGAGCCCTTGCTGACTCTGGAAACAAACACTGCTTTAGAAGGCAGAGAAGATTTCAGCATTGAAAACACTTAGGTAAGGAAAAATACAAATTAATTAACTTGTCACATCCTTCCTCTCAGATAACATGAATGCAATATATTCTTACCAAATGCAGCATCATTTTCTAGCAATGCCAAGCAACCACTCTTCCTTCCCTTCATGTTTCAACTCATGGGTCCAGAAGTACTCACGAATTAGCACAGTATTTGCAATGGTTGGCCACGGCAGCTTAGAAACATTTTGCAACATTAAATTATTTAGACTACTCTGAAGTTTTATATGCTTAAGTCTAGATTCCTTTCACAATGAGCATGAAGCATGGTATCTATCCCTCACATGGACAACTAGCTGAACTTTGAATGTTAAAATTATTTAATGAGTTTGAATTTAAGTTCTTAAAACTGAAAGAAATTTCACTTTTCTTTAAATAATTTGGATTTGGATATTCGTTAATTATAATGTGCATTTTGCTTTTTAAATTCAATAGATAAATGTTAAATATTTAGGCATAAGGTCTGCGGGTATCCCGTTCACACCCCTGGGCCCTGCAAATTTTGGCATCAGGGCAGCTACACACTTCCAATCCCACTGGAATTCCCTGAGTTCTTCAAATGCACTCTCCTCTTTCTTACCTTAGAGCCTGTGCACATGTGCTCCCTCACCTGGAACATACTTCCCCTCAGCACCCTTCACCTGAACAACTGCTCCTCTGACTTCATATCTTACCTTGAACTTCTCATCTGTCAGGAAGGCTTCCTTAATTCCCCTGTCCAGGTTGGGTTCCCTTATCATGCACACCCATTGCACCTGTTCTTTTTTTGTATGTACTTGTCCAATACCTACCACCCCCGTAGACTGTAACCTCGTCAAAGTCAGGGACTATGTCTGCCTTGTTCACACTTTTCTCTCCAGCACCTGGAACAGACCAAGCTTATAGCAGAGGCTAAATAAGTATCAGGTGACAACATGAATAACAGAACAGAGAGTGCCTATTCCGATGACACTGAATTATAATTACCTGTTTGAGTTTCTCTAGCTAGACCATGAGCCAGAGGCCAAAAGCTGGCATCCATGGGCCACATTTGACTTGCAGTTCGGTTAGTTTGGCCAGCAGAGCATCGCCCATACCATGTCTTAAATGTTTTAATTGTCAGTATTTAAGAACTAGGAAATTACATTTTAAAATCCATATTTTCAGTTTCTCTTTAAAAAAGCCAAAGAGTTGGCCACACTTACCACATGGCAACAATCCCCTGACCTAAGACACATGTGCTCCTTTCAATAAGCTCATTGTCCCAACCACCACAGTCCTGATTTACACTGTTTCACTCATTTCCATTGGACTCCCACAGCAGAGACTAATATTAAATCTGCAAACCCTTCTTCCTCCTGAGCTCACAGCTAGATTATAATTGGGCATGGCCATGTGACTAAGATCTAGCCAATGAATGCTGAGAAGTGATGAGCCACGTCTAGTCCTGGCCTACAAAAATCTTCCGTGCAAAATCCTTCCTCTTCTTCCACATCTTTCAGCTGAATATTAATGCCCAGGTGATGTGTAGGGCAACTCTGGAACATGGAAAAGCCTTCATCAGCCTGGATTCCTGATTGCATGGAGTAGAGACATCCCACCTACCCTCTGCCAACCAGGAATACCCACATTGGACTGTTTCATTGGCAAATAATGCATACTTACTGTGTTAAAGGCACTGAAATGCTGATATTTGTTTACTACAGCAGCTAATTTTACCCTAAAGATCTCTATAGGCATTTGAACTAGGACCCCTTGGTACCAGGTTGGAAGACAGAGATGATGCCTCATTCACACCTTTATCTGCAGTGCCTAGCACAGTGCTGGACCCATCACAAATGCTCAGAAATGTTTATTGAATGAATGAATCACAGGAACAGAAAGAATCCAGGTTAGCTACAAGCAAGGCCAAGGTAGGCTAACTCAACAACTCCACCTGGAGTAATTCCAGCACCATCCTGACCCACCACCAGCCCCAAGCCTGTGCAGCAGAACTTCCTCCTCTGAAGACCCTGCCCACATAGCTTTAGAGTTCCCTTTTCCCCTTCTCTCTTATTTCCCACACTTGTGCCAAGGACAGCAGATGGTGACTGGTAGAACTGGTACAAGGAGACAGGCATGACATCGAAGCAGATGCCTAGAAAATAAATGACATGCAATCACCTGCTATTCCCTTTCTAATCTCATCTGGAACCTACTCTCCCAATCCCTGCTTCTGCTCCCTTCTCTCTTGGTTGCAGAATGTTCCAGAAACAGAGCTCCAGTAGATGAGTGAAAGGACAGGGCATTCCTTATCAGGCCTTTCTATACATATACTATTTCATTTAATTGTTGAAATAGCCTTGTAAAATGTGTGCGGTAACACCCTCATTTTGAAACAGGGGCTCAATGAGATAAAATAACTTGCCTAAGGTCATCCAGCTATTACCTGCCAAAGACTCTGTTTGTCATATCTGGATTACTTAGTGCTTGCCAACTTCCTCCGCTCAGAAGTGGGCCCAGCTCTCTTTCCATTCCAAGCCCATTGGATCTTTCCTTCCACATATCCCAAACCATACCCCTCACCTATCTGGTTATAAGAGCCCAACTGCTCAGAGATTCCTGCAGTGGAGCTCCACCCCTAGAGAAGGCCTCTTGGATGTGGGGGACACACTCCATTGTCCTACAGAGGAGCTTCTGAGTCAGGCAGACCAGGCTCCAATGCTGTGCTGCTCTCTAGCTGCATAATTGCTTGCAGGGAAGAAAAAAGGGACTCGCTGGAGATTAGTACTTCTCTAGTAAGGGTGGCCTGGGCTCCCTTACACATCTTGCGCACATTTCAGGGTGTTCTGTTCATGCATCCATCTATCCACCCATTCCTTTTTATCTATCCATCAGTCTAGCCACCTTGCACCCTTTCTTTTATTTACCCTTTTACCAACCTACCCTTCCATCATCTTCCCTTCTTCCTTCACTCTTTCTTTGTACCCATCCATTCAGCAAACATTTAGTGACCAACTACTTTGTTCCCAACACTGTCGTGGGCTTTGGGGTTATAAAGTTGAATAAGACACTGAACACGGCATAGTTGTAGTGGTCAAGATTGAAGGTCAACTGGCACAGAGAATGAAGGTACTATCCGGGCTCTGTCACTTAGATGCGAAATAGCTTTGGACAAATCCCTGGGCTTCTCTGAGCCTCACTTTCCTCCTATATAAAAAATAGGGGTGATGGAATCCATAACACATGGGATTGTTTGAGAGGCGGACAAGCTCAAGCCCTAAGTGAGTGCTTAGCCTCCCTGAGTTGGGATTGATAATGGAAAACCAGTTGCTGCCCTGGAGGAACACGGAATGTATTTGGGAGACACACTTGTAATAAGGTAAGACATCAGAGAAGGGATAAAATAGGGAGAGGTAGCTGAAGTCAGCCTGGGGCTTCAAGGCAAGTGGCAAGAAAGAGGTAGATTCCAGCTCCTTTTCTCATTAAAAAAAAACAGGGGCATCTATTCCAAGAGAAGAATCAGCCTGAATTACTTGATGACCTTCAGGCATTTAAAATGACTTCACGGATAATAACCCTTTTTCTCCCCTCGACCAAGGTCTTTGCTGAAGTATTTTTCAGCACTCCAGTTATGTGCTGATGCTCTATGTGTCTCTCTTTCTGGATTTAATAGATCTTCATTTTCCTAGATATTGCATCTAGAATGTCCTTGACACTTAATGTGTCTTAGATTTATCATAAAATTATAGCCATCAAAAGTGGCTTAGGTACCATCTAGCCTTATCCTTCTTCATGTGCCAGAAGGCAGAGCCCAGAGAGGTTAAGTGACTTGTGTAAGATCACACAACTAACCTGGTGACCCAGTTGGCGCTAGAGTCAAGGTCTTGTGGTGCCCACCCCAAGGTTATTTACAGCCTACCGTGCTGCCTACTCATGCTACCGTCACCAAGCTGCCACCCCATAGTCCTCTCTCTGTGTGTCTCTCTATCTATATCTCATCTATGATGTGGTAGAAAGTTTAGGACCAAATAATCTGTTTCTCATCTCTAAAATTATGTTGACCATCACAGATTTGATGGGATGGTCAAATGAGAGAATTTAAGTGGAAGTACTTAAAGAAATGCTATATGTTGTCTTTGATTCACAGAACAGCCTGTAAGTGGAAGATTCAGGATTCTGGCTTGGCTGGGTCTCATTGCAACATGTATGCACTTTGCATTACCTTTCTGCCACTTAGTAGGTGATTAATAAATAAAAGAAATTGGCTTTAAAGAAGGTCAAGTAGATGTGCTTTACCTATTCCTCCTAAGTACAACTAAAAGTCCTAGACACTATACATATATATATATATATATATATATATATATATATAGTGGGTTTCCATCCTAATAGCCCTGAGCACAGAGTAGAAAAAGAATTTTCTCTTCTGCCTTCCATGGGTAAACAATCCCCAGGAAGAACTCTGATTGGCCCCATGCGGGTCTTTTTCTTCCCTGTTGATCAATCTCTGAAACCAGAGGTATGAGTGTGATACTATATATCCATTCCTATGTCAAGGGGGTGTTAGCAAAAGAGAGTCTTGGATGCCGGGCACACAGAACCTTTGGCCCATGAAACTGCTTTTCAAACATGGAACCAAAACAAGGCTTGACTACTCTCCTCCCATTGACCTAATATTCACAGTGCAGAATCCTTAAGGAATATGATAATGGAGTTTCTGAACTTTGGCACTAGGGACATTATGGTCCAGATAATTGTCTGTTGTGTGTGCCGGGGTGGGAGGAAGCTGTCCTGTGCATTGTAGGATATTAAGCAGCGTGCTTGGTCTCTACCCACTAGATGCCAGTAATAGTGCTCCATCTCCCAGGTGTAGTGACCCAAAATATCTCCAGACATTGTCCCTTGGGGAGCAAAATTGCTCCTGGTTGACAGCCACTACAGTAGAGGAAGGTGAGATGAGAGAACAGAGAGCACTTTTTTCTGGAAGCTATTACCACAGTGGACATCTCAAGGGTGGGGGAATAAGGAGAAAGGCATGGGGGAAGGGAGGGAGGTTGCAGTGCCTCCAGCACCTCTTATATCATTCTCCCATTAGCCCCTTGGCACTGATTAATTTATCGTGATATCCAGTTCCCTTGGAGGAAGGGCTAGAGCCCCAGGGCACACAAAACAGAATGAGGCATATGAATCCCTCGGCGTGGTGGTGTGGAGAGAGGAGAGACTAAGGAATCAGATCCTTAAGGGAAGAAGATGGTGACCCTTCAGCATCAGTGGCCACAACCTGAGGGTTTTGGACTGTGCGTCTTGTGTCTAGCACCAATTGCCATCCATACTAATGAGAGCAATCTCTTGTAATTCAGAGTTTTCATTGGGATTTCTCAGACTTGATATTATCTGGTTCCCCCTCAAACCCTGCGACGTAGGCAAGGAAAGATCTTGCTGCTTATAGACGAAGAAGGTGAGACCCGTAGCAGGAAATTGACGCACTGCCGTGTAGGCATTGAAAGTGTGGGGCTTTTAGTACACACAAATCAGGCTTTAATTCTTGGCTTCACCACTTACTAGTTATTTGATCTGGTCAAGTTACTTAACTAACCCCTTACCTGTAAAACGGAATCAGTGCCTGGGTGACACAGGTTGTCGTGAGCATTAAATTGACTCATGCAGGTAAAGTAACAATCATGGTACCTGTCACTTAGCAAGCACAGAATAAAGGTTACAAGTATTGTTATCATCATTGTCTCCATTATCACTGAAATTCTAAGAAAACTGAAAATTAAGCAATTTAGCCACAAAGACTCACAACCAGCAAATTATGGGTCAGGTCCTTAAATTTAATGTTTGAATATCCAGTACCATTTTACTACTCTGTGATGACTGAGATTAAGATAAAGATTGATTAGCTACTATGACATCTGATATGTTGCATTATTCTATGTAATCTCACTATAATATTGCAAATTAGTCAATGGTATCTCCATTTCACAGATGAAAAAAATCTGAGACTTAAGGAAATCACCAGCCCACTCTCACTCAACCACTGCCCTGGGCAGCTCTGTCTCAAGACGTCTTATCATAATGGGAAGATAAATTCCCTTTGTTTCATCCATTTGAATCAGGTTTTCTGCTACTTGCAGCCAAATGCATCCTGATACAGTCAATCATAATAATATCATTACTACTAATAATAGGATTCATTGTGCACTTACTATGTTCCAAATAATGTGCTAAGTTTTTTAGATTTGATATTTCTTCCCTACAACAAACCCATAAGGTGGTAGATACTATTATTAACTCCATTTTGCAGATACGTAATAGAGCAGGAGAAAGAAAATTCACATTTGTTGGTTGATGATATTTAACCTCTTTGGGCATCGGTAAGACGGGATCTTGAGTCAGACTGTCTACGTTCAAAACCGATTTCATCACTTACTGGCCATGCAACGTCAAGCAAGTACTTAGACGTATTCTCTTTGAACCTCTGTTTCCTCATCCTTACAATGGACATGATAATTGCAACCATCTCAAAGCATTGTTGAGATGAAATGATATTCATTCAATCAACAAATACCGTGTGCACGATTTAACGTAACCTCATAATTTTACAAGGTTAGGAGATACTGCTCCTGTTTCTATAAATGAGGAAACTGAGGTTTAAAGAGGTTAAATTACTTGCCAAACTCCACGCTGTTAGTAAGCAAGGGTTCTGGGATTCAAATCTAACTATGTTTCTTTGAGTCCCAAAGAGTTGCCAAAGAATCAGGCCATTTCGGCCAGGGGCAAGGACAGAAATATGGAAGAATGGATTAAGCCCAAACTGTGAAGACAAACACATTGGAATTGAGGAACACATTAACTGAACCGATGTTTCCTTTAATGATTCCTTCCTACAACAAACCCATAAGGTATCGGCTCCATTTTGCAGATATGTAATCGAGTGAAAGAAGGAAAACTAACATTTGCAGGTTGGTGCTACAGCGTGGTCTGGAGTCGGCAGCAGGGAAGAAGAAAAGGTGGGCATTGCGAGGTGAGTGAAGCTTAATTGACAGAAACGCAGCCAGGCTCTGCGGACCGACCCGCTGGGGCTGGCTATGGGATCGCCAACCCAGGTGGCCTCATTAATTATTGGACTTGCCTTGTGCACTCTTGTCACCAAAAATCTATGATATGTGACTGGCTGTTGCGGTTCAATTACCTCTCCATTGACCAGCACGGGCGCAAACTGACCTCAAGCGTTTCGGCAATCAGTGCTCTGTAGTCCCAGATTCTCTTATTCCAGGAAACAACGTGATCTAGTGGCTGCAGTAGGAAATCTGGGGCCAGACTGGGCTGGCCTGGATGGAACGCTTAGTATCTAGGTGACCTTAAACACACGACTTCACTCTTGGGACCTCAGCGCGATGGCTCTGAATCAGACTACCCAGGTTTAAATCTTGGCTCTGCCACTTAAAAGCCATGTAACCTAAGACAGGTTACCTATACGTTCTCTGAAGCTCCGTTTTTTTTTTTATCGTAAAATGGAGAAGACAGTTTTTCCTGCCTGTTACGGTGGAGGAGATGAAATGATACAAGCAATATAGTCATTGAATAGTTACTGAGAACCTTCTATAAGCCAGGCATGTTCCGGTGGTTTATAAGATAGACAAGGTCCCTGTTGTCATTGAGCTCATAGTAAAGTAGGAAGGAACAGATGATAAACAGATAATTAAAATAAAATAATATCAAGCAGTGATCGAACTAGGGCTGCTTTGGATGCAGCCGATGAGGTTTGAGCAGAAACTTGAATGATGGCTTAGCAGGGGGAACGAACAGCAAGTGCAAAGGCCCTTGGGGCGAGACAGAGTTTGCTGTGTTCACGGAGAAAAATAAAAGGCCAGTGTGTCTGGATGTTTTGAACAAAGGCGAGGGCAGTACAAGAGACAGTCAGGAGAGAGAGATCCTGGGAGATCTCATTGCTCTCATTGGAATTTTGGATACTTTTTCTGCTCGAGAAAGAAAAGCATTGGTGGAGGTTTGTAAACAGAACAGTTCTTAGCAGAGTACCTGTTGCAAAACAAGCTTTCCATAATTGATGGCTATTAGCATTGCCTCTACGATGATGCCAACGCTTTCTATTATGAAAAGTTGCGACAAATAAATTATACAATGTATGCAGAGAATCAAAAACGGGGGAAGTCCTCAAAAATTTTATCTCTTTCTCATTCCCACTCGAACACATTTTGACCGCTAATGCCACGCTCAGACTAGAAAACACCGTGTAACAGACGGGTGCTGACCTGCATGTTAAACGGAGAGCAGATCTCCCGCCTGCCCTCCACAGACCAAACCCGACCAGTCCTAGCAGTTGAGTTTTTAAAAAATGTAGCCGTGGAGATGTTGCTACCAGATTTAAAACTCCAACAGTGCCTCAAAAAGCAGCAACGAAGGAGGAGGGGAAAGGGAATAAAAACATGTTGACCACGTCCCGTGGGCCAAGCACTGTGCAATGCGGTATTGCAGCGTTTCCCCAAATGTAGTCAGGAGAGACCACAGAGGGGGTCATTTTAGGGGCTCTGGGGCACACGGGGAGAGTTCCTCCCTTCCCATCATTCTAATCACATCAGCGGAAAGTCTCAGGGGGTCGCTAGCACGTCTTTAATGCCTCAATGACACTTTCCAATTCCCCCTTTCAACTAAGAGTGCACCAGCCCTAGTCTCAGAGCCTTGGCAGGCTATAGCATTATCTAGAATTTTAATGAAATTGGCTTCCTCCCACCCTGTAATGTTTTAGATGGTTTCCTTCTTTTAAGAACAAGAAAAACTAGTTTGCGTATATGTAGTCATTTTTAATAAATTTTAAATATTTAATTTTTTAAAGAGAGGTATTTTTACTTGAGTCCGTTTAAACAATGATATCATGTGCATAGCAGTACAAGTGACAAAAATTAGGCAGGTGGTACCGAAATAATTTTTAGGAAACACTGAGTTATTTCCTTTATGCCAACAGCAACACTATGAGATAGATGCCATTTTTATCTCTAGTTTACATGTAGGAAACTGTGACACAGAGACAAGAAGTGACTTAACCAAGGTCACACAGGTCTCTTAAGCCCAGTTCTACCTGGCTCCAGAGTATCTTACTGCGCCAACAGATCATGGTGTTTGCTTTCAGAATAGGAAGTTGTCCACTTAGGAAATCCTCACCTGTGTCATTTAAGAAGCCTCCCGTGACCTGCTGGCTTTAGAAATTAGCTGTCGGGTGTGTGGTTAATCTTTGCCAGCAACATCTTGGGCAAAGCCCTAAATTTTCTCTCCAAATCTCCTGCAGCTTCGCCCTGCATGGTGTCAGCTGCTAAGAAAAGCAGAGTGGTACTGTAACCTCACGTTGCATTGTAACCTGGTCTCTTGGATCCATGACACAGGGTCACACAGAGTCACACAGCTTTTAAAGAGAAAGAAGGCTTCAGTGCCCAAGTATTCAGGACATTCTGGAACTTTCCCAAGCAGGACAGCTCATTGCCCCATCCCCACCTAGTCTGGCCCACCCACGAGATTGCCTACCTGCTGGCCTTCCGGGCTATTCTGCTTTTGTCATCGTCCCTGCTTGGCGGAACGAGTCTTATCTGCACATTGATGAGTCATGCTTTCTGCACATTTCAATGTTTTATCCCTGCAGGGAGGCTTCTGGTAAGTACCTTCCCTCTCACCGTTCTTAACACCCCATGCCTCCCTCTTAGGACTATTTCCTAGGCTCTTAAAGAAAATTGAACTTTTGGGCAGTTGGAGTGTAGTGGTTGAGGAAAAAAAAAAAAGTTCAGGGATTGGGGGAATGTTCTTATGATTAGCTGGTTGGAAAGAATATTCAAATTTCTCTTTTTCTAGTTTGACAACTTGAGTATCTAGAATGTTCTACCTGTTATATACAAGGTTTGAGAATTCTTGGCCCCTGATGCTGTACAGATCAAGGGGGGAAAAAAAGACACCTGCTAACTTTTTATTCACACAACACATAGACATAATGTCAACTCTAAGTTACTGTTATTATCTCTTTTGGAACCAACTCTCAATTATGCAATGAATGGCATTAGATTTTGAGTTCTAAAAGCTGGATTTGCATTCCAGCTCCGACACCATATGGGACCTTAAATACCTCACTTAATGTCCCTGGACTAATTTCTCTCACCTGTCAAAGGGAGACATTGAATGGAATCATCATTGTGAGTTCTTTATTTCCCAAACACCAGGTAACCGTGGGCACATTGCTTGCTCTTCCTGGGCTGTGGATTTCTCATCTGCAAAATGAGCTGATAATATCAGCTCTGGCTGCTTCACATGGGTGGCGATGAGGATTAAAATAAAATGGCAATGGCATACATGGTTGTACTTGTTCAAAGTAAAGTTCTATCAGTTGTGAAGTGTTACTGTAACAAGAGCAAGGATAGACTGGGTGATCAATGCACGTCCTTGGGTTGCTAGCAAGAGAAACCCTCTCCAGCTGACTTACACAAAAGGGAGCTCTTTGGAGAAGGATGCTGCAAATTTCTACAGGGCTTTGTCTGGACAGTCTCTATGCTTTTTGTTTCGTGGAATTTTTTTAATGGCAGCAAGAACGTGTAACATGAGATCTACCCTTTTAACAAAATTTTTAGTGCATAGTACAGCATTATTGCATAGGTACAATGCCGTACAACAGATGTCTAGAACTTATTTATCTTGCATAAGTGAAACTTTATACCTGTTGAACAGCAACCACTCGTTTCTTCCTCCCCCATTTCCTGGCAGCTGCCATCCTTCTCTCGGCTTCTGTGAGTTTGGCAATTTTAGATACCCCATATAAGTGGGCTCATACAATATCTGTCTTTCTATGACTGGCTTATTTCACTTAGCATAACGTCCTCTGGTTTATCCATGTTGCTGCATACAGCAGGATCTCCCCTCTAAGGCTGAGCACTATTCCCCTGTATGTACATTTGACATTTTCTTTATCCATTCATTTGCTGGTGAACATTTAGGTTGTATCTGCAACTCGGCTATTGTGAATAGTGCTGCAATGAACACGGAATGAAGACATCGTAGGGGGCTCACAGAAAAACAGGAAGCCACAGATCTGGGAACGGGCAGAAAGCAAGGACCACAGCAATAGCCCCAGAGCAGAGGAGTCCTGCCCAGCGGTCCCCACGGAGGTGAACTGAATCCAAACTCTTCTCCTGCCCTTGTTCCACTCACTCAATATTCTAAGCTCAAAAAGACAGTCCCTACTTGGCCAAGCTTATGACACCTGCCCACCCACCTCTGACCAGGGCTAAGGGATCTGGCCCTTTCTGCCTCTGGAATGAGGTGACAGGAGCCTGAAGTCACTCTCTGTCCAAAACCACATCCAGGAGTGGAGAATCACTCTACAAAAAGAAATCAGAATCTGTTAGGAACGGGAATGAGATTCTGGCAGCCCCTAAATGCAAAATAGCCACTGCCCAGAGATTAATTAGTTATTAACAAATGCAAAATAATCACAGTATGTCACCCTCAAATAAGAATTTTGTTTGTTTGTTTTACTCTTCAGCATTGCATATTTTCCCACCTGACAGGGAGCAGGTAATTTGGTGATATATTCTGTTGGGTTTTTTCCTTCCCTCTGTCTCCTCTCACCTCTCCTCCCCCTTCTTCTCCTTCTCTTCCCTCTTTCTCATTCTCCTTTCTTATTCTCCCTCTTGTCCCCTCCTATCCCTCCTTCTCCCTCCTCTCTTTTCTCTTCCCTTCCTTCTCCTCCTCTTTTCTTTCTCTCTTCTACCCAACTCCTGTCTGGTAAGGTTTCCCAGACAAAGTGAAAGTCGAAGGATGCTCAAGGGCCTCTTGTGTCTCTCTGAACCAGAAAGAAGAGACTCTTTGCCTGACACATCACTATCCTGATCAATGACACCCTCCCTTATTCTACCATATAGACACACACGTGCACACACATGCACATATACGTGTGTGCACTCACATATACACGCATATGCACATACACATACATGCACACACACATGCACACACACACCCCTAACCCTTGCCTCTCTTCCTTTCTCTCAAGCAAAGATCCCATTTCCTCGCTTCATCCACAATCATTCTTCACATGTCACTGAAATTTACCCACGTGCAACTTGGATTCTTTGTCTTTTCCCCCCACTTGGCTGGAAGAGGCAGACAAGCATGCAATCGTGGAAATATTTCCGCCCAGCTCTTTGGCTGCCCCTGGCCACCTTGACAGGTCATTGATGAGCAACAAAAGGCTCTATCCAAATTCTATGAGAATTGATGTGCACTCGAAGAACCGTAGTGAACGACTGGTACAATGACTGCTGGAACAGACCCTCAGCGGCTCACCAAGACGTCGTCAGCAAGAAGCCACGCAGGTGGAGTAAAACAAACACAGCAGAGCCACGCGATGCCGTAGTTCTCAGCGGAAAGTAAACGAGAGCCTGCGGACAAAGACAAACTGGCAAAGGCTGTAGCAGAACAGGTCAGCGGAGAACTGGGAGCATCAGGGGAAAATCTCAGGTACCATTTCGACAGCCTAATAGCAGGGAAGGAATTGCCTTGTGCAACAATCCCGAAGGCCGGATTTCTGAAGAATTGAAGCACCATTAGGAGAGGCTGGTTTCAACAATTGCTTGTAATAACGTACTTGGCCAAGATACGTGACGCAAGATATTTTTTCCTATATTTTCTTATGAGAATTTTCAAGCATACATAAAGTTGAAAAAATTGTTCCCGTGAAAACCCATGTACCCACGAGCTAGATTCTACCACAAGCATCTCCTTGCTTTGATGCATACATACCTACTCTGTTCATTCTTCTGTCTGCCCATCAATCCTTTCAATTTTCAGATGCATTTCAGAGTAAGTGGTACACTTCAATCCAGAACTTCAGCATGAACTAGAGTTTAGTATTTGCGTGTGGTTCCTACAGAAGATATTTTTGACATAAAAAATAAAACAGGGGGGCTGGGGGAGGGAGGGATGTACAGGCAGAGTGCAGAGGATTCTTAGGGCAGTAAAATTACCCTGGATGATACTATCATGGTGGATACAGGTTATTATACATTTTTTCAAACCCGTGGAATGTCCAACAGCGAGAGTAAACTCTAGCGTAAACGCTGGATCTTGGGCCATCATGATGATTAACAGTTGTAACAAACATGCCACTCCGGTGCAGAATGTTGATAATGGGGGAAGCTATGACATATGGAGACAGAGGGAATATGGAAAATCTCTGTACCTGCAAGTCAGTATTTCCGTGAATCTAAATCTTCTCTAAAAAATAAAGTCTGTTAAAATTTTGTAAAATAAAATATACAACCTAGATCTAACAGAGGACTAGCAAACTAGCCTCCCATGGGCTGAATTTTGCTCTCAGATGTGTTGGTTTTGCCAGCTCAGTGTGTATTCCCATTCCTCCCATTATCCTTGGAATAATTCACATACACACTCCCTCATCTTCCACTTCCTAAAAGAGTTCGTCTCAGTCCCACCCCAGGACCTTTGCACTTACTCTTTCTTCTACATGGGCTGCTCCCCTCACCCCCAGCCCCACAGCCCTTCACCTAAGTAATCCTTGCTTATCCTTCATATCTCAGCTCAAACATCACTTCCTCCGAAAAGCCTTCCCTGCCTGCCAGACCACATAAGATCTCCCTGGTACATGTTATCTCATTCCTTTAACTTTTTCTTTATAACCGTGTCCAAGTTTGTGTGTGCACATGCATGTTTGTATAAATTGATTCATGCTTATCTCTTCCTCTTGACTTTAAGATCCAGGAAAGCAGAGACCTTGTCAACTTTTTAAAACAACTGTGTACCCAGAACCCGGTGCAGTGGCTGGCATACACACCTCCGCTTTGTTACAGGCCCCACCATTCCCTATTGCCTTCCCAACTCTAAGTAAAGTATCTGTGGCAATTTATGTTATGTTTGTGTTGCCACTTTTTTTAAAGAACCATTTCTTCAGACGACTGCCTCTATCAAAGGGTGGAGAAATAGAATCTAGACCACAAAGGCCAAGCGTTTCCAGGAAAATGGGAGATGGCATATTTCTTTATGGAAGTGAAGAATGTACGACATTTCTGCCTCACTCATGTTCATTATGTGCCTAGGCTTCTAGGCACTTGAGCTTGCAAATCCTCCCCTAATGTCCTGCATATATTTCTATTATATTTATTATTTATAGTTCATTTAAGATTTATTTCTGGACACCTATGTGGCACTGCTCTTGGCCCTGGGGACACGGTGGAGGACGAGACAGATGAAGACCCAGCCTTCATGTCACATAGACCCCACATTGCAATGTGTGACAGTTTTTGCTCATGTGCCTGTCCTTCCACTACACAGAGCTCCCCAGTGGTTTCAACACAGGCCCTGGGGTCACACTGCCTTGGACCCAATCCCAGCTGGGTGGTCTTGAGCAAATGACTCAATGTCTCTGAGCCTTGGTTTTCTCACCTGTGAAATTGGGCTAATTATTGTACTTTCTTTCCAGTGTTACTGTGAGGACAAAATGAGTAATACCTGGTTTATTCGTCTCTAGATAAACTTTCAATAAACGTTAACTCTTATTACTCAACTCTGTCCCCTAAGCAGAACCGACTTCATGGGCATGTGACCCGTGTAGTCACACAGGGCCCCCCCTTGGGAAGGCTCCATGCTTGGTTCAGTGCTCAGTTGTTGCTACTGGAAATTCTTAATAGTTTTTGAACAAGGGACCCGACCCCTCCTTTTCATTTTGCACTGGGCCTTGCAAATTACGTGGCTGGTCCTGACCAGCACACATTGAGTGTCAGTAAAAGTCTGTCGAAAGAATGAATACATGAATGCATTTAGCCAACCACAGTTGTGGGCTTGAGCACAGCGCCGTCATACAGCCGGGCAAGTGGATCGGGCCTTTGAGCAAAGTTAAATAGACTTTTGTTATTAACTCATCCTGCCCCTTCCCTGGGACCAAGAACACCCAAAGCCTAACCCAAAACCTTAAAGACCTTCTTATCCAAAGTATCCATTTCCCAGGAAACTCAGACCTTAACAAGATGCCAAGGTTCCTGATGGAGCCAGCAGAGGACACAGTCGCATGCCCCGTTCTCCACAATGGCAGTCTGTGGCATTGCCACCACTTTCCTCCCATTCTCCCTGCTCAGCATCTCTGACACAAAGACACGCCTGTTCTCCTCCATCCCCATTTTACAGATGAGGAAATAAAGGCCCATCAAGACTCCCCATGCTGCCCAGTTCCTCTGCCCAGCCAAGTTTCTAGTTTCATAAAGAGTCTCTAATTACAGCCCCAGAATTCAAACCATTCAAGTCATTTTTGGAGTGACTAGTCATATGTGATCACAACACGCTGAATCTGAGACTGTGACCCCCAACCCCGACAGCGTCCCCTACTCTGACACTCTGGCCTGCAAAGACAAACAGATAAACTCATCTCCCGGCACCCTGCATGCCCCAGGCTGGTGCGTGCTGAGTCCTTTCATTCTTCCATTATTTGCTGAGAGTCTGGAACATGCAGGCACCGTGTGAAACTGGGGGTGCCAACAGGAACAAAACAGACAGGAGGCCCTTCCCTCCTAAGAGGGGACACAGGCAAGAAGCAAAATAAATTAATACAATGTGTATGGTCTGCTGTGGGTGCGAAGTACTACGGAGAAAAATCAAACAGGAGGAACAAAGGAAGTGAATATTTTGGGGCGAGGAGGGGAGTAGATATTTCAATGTTAAATAGAATTGTCAGGGAAAGCCTCCAAGAGAGAAGAACACATGAGCAAAGACCTGAAGACGGCGAGGAAGCAGGCCACGCAGCTTTCTGGAAGAAGAGCATTCCACGCAGAGGGAACAGCCAATGCAAAAGCCCTGAGGCCCGATCCATGATTCACAATGCTCAGACTGGGAGGGCTGTGCCAAATCACAACACTCTCCCCTGCCAATTTCTCATCCCAGTCTAGCCGCTTGCAACAAATTCAATCTATAGGTTTTTGAACAATTATTTATTGAGCCACTACAATGGCCAGGCACCTCTTTATTTATCAACAAAGTGGTGTTTTTGCTTTGTTTGTGTTTGCAGTAGTCACATTTAAACAATGAGAGAGGTCATAACAAAATATCAATATCTAATGGAGCTTGAAATCTCAGACCCAGCTTCACCAAGCCCATGTGACTTTGTAATAATTTGTCCCTTTGGGGCCAGCGGGGACCTGTGCCTCCCTGCTCATCACAGGCCAGGCAGAACCAGCAGACCCTTGGGCAGTCTGCCTGGCTCTGTGTGTCTGGAGTTTTCCACCCTGCCCTTCCCCCAGTCCCTGCCTGGGGGACCACCTAACAAAGATGGAGACTGGACACATGCCCCTTGCTGGACATGAGGGGCAAGGATCCTCTCCACCTTGGGAGACTAGGAAAAGGCTGGGGAAAGCCAGTTCCTTCTCTCCAGGGTTGCGTGTTATAGGGGGTGAGGGCCTCTGAGGAACAGACAGGGAGGTCTTAGACTTCTCGGAGCCCAGCACATGCTCTTAGAAATGTTGTGCCTCCCAATTCCTGCAGGATCTCTAACTCTCTCACACACACCGTCTTGAGCCCCAGACTGACCTCTCTCCTCTCCAAGTTCCATCGTGGCCCCAAGAACAGCTGCAGTGGGAACCTGCCTACCACGAGGGAGTGCCCATCCACTGCATGGCTCAGATCCCACCTGCCTTACCAATCCCTCCCTTTGCATAACCTCCAAACACTCCAGGCCACCCCCAGTGACTCCCATGTCTGTTTGTGTGTGTGCTTGGAATGCCACGGGAGTGTGGCCTCGTGCATGGTGATGAGGGTGCCTGTGTTCTCACGCATCTAGGTGTGGGGTGGGAGGGCATCTGTGTGCCTGAGTGAGTGTGAGTGCACCCGCGTGACCGGGTGTTGTGTGTCTTTGTGTGAGTGTGAGTGAGTGTGTGCCTGAGTGGCTGCAACATCCTCATCCCTGCCGGAAAGGTGGCATGTGGTCGGCTTCTCTCAGCCAGGCTACATCCCGTTCAAACGCACCCCAACTCAGGGGACAGCCTCCGCTGGCCCCTCCAGAGTCGGCACACAGGCGCAGGGACGCATGCACCCCTCTTTCCGAAGCCCGCAGGCTCAGCCCCCCCGGTCCGGGAAGATAGCCCTTTAGCATCCTCGCTGCTCCCACGTCCTCCCCTAACCTCCTGCTCCGGCCCCAGCCCCGGGTGTGGAATCCTCTATCTGGAGATGATGGACTCGCGGCGCTGGCGAGGGGGAGCAGGGGTGGCTGCGAGGAGAGCGGAAAGGCGAGCCGAGGGCACACGGGAGGAGCCGCTGTGGGAGAAGAGGGTCCCACCCACACCACGCCCCTCGGCCCAGCGGCAGGTGGCGGCCGCCCGCGCTGCACCGCCTTCCCCGGGGTTCCCAGGTCTCACTCCTGCGTCCCCCGAAACTGGAGCCCAGAGAGGCGGCTGGGACTCCTCCTTCCCCGCGCCCCCAACACACATGCACGCACACACACACACACACACACACACACGCACGCACACACGCACAGGAAGCTGCTGATTGGCTGCGGGAGCAGCGGCCCAGCCCCCGGCTCCGAGGCGGGAGCCCAGCGGGTCGGAGGCGGGAGGCGCACGCGGGCTCCGGGAGCCCCTCCCGAGTCCCCGAGTCCCCCAGTTCCCGCACCCTATTCTCCGCGCCCCGTGAGAGGGCTGAGCCGGGCGGGCAGGTGCAGAGCGAGCAGAGGGACCACGGCCAAGGGTGGAAGCAAGTCCTGCGCGCAGAGAGGCGCTGCTGCTCCAGCTGTCGCCGCCGCCGCCGCCGCCGCCGCCGCCACCGAGCCGGCGTCCGGAGCAGGGCTGGCAGGCAGGACGCGGAGCGGCGAGCGGAGCGAGGGGCGCGCTCATGGAGCACACGCACGCCCACCTCGTCACCAACAGCTCGCTGTCCTGGTCCCCCTGCGGCTTGGGCTTCGTGCCCGTGGTCTACTACAGCCTTTTGCTGTGCCTCGGTTTACCAGGTGAGGAACGTGGGGGGTGAGGGAGGGCAGCCAGGGGCCCCAAAGGCCAAGAGACCCTGCCCAGAGCCCCCAGCCCGATCCTCCTTCCCCGCGCGTCGCCTGCGCCCCCTCTGAAAAAGTTTACACCTTAAGGGCAACTGCGGAGATTTCCAGACTGGGGGGAAAGGAAGTTGCTGTGGCCTGGCAGGGCTGTGTGTGTGTGTCATGAGTGTTATGGGCATGGTGTAAGTGTGAGTTGGTGTGAGTGTGAGTGTGGATTCGAGTGTGCATTTGTGTGTGCGTCCGGAGGGGTCAGCAGCCTTGAGGGGGTCCAAGGAGGGCTGTGTGTGACTTGACTGCATGTTCTGCCCAGATTTCCTGGAGGCTTCATTTCTCCTACCCCTGGCACATCCACCCCACTAGGGGCTCCTCTGCCTGTCACTGCCTGACATGGCATGAAGCCGGTGACCCTGGTGCTGGGCACTCTCTTGCTCCGAGGCACTGGGATGGGATAAGGATGTGCCCTTGCTGCCCATCCCTGAGTGAGAAAGGGGTCTCCCTGCTGGTTGAGAAGAGGCAGGGGGTGGCTCTGGGACTGTGCTCTGGCCAGGGCAAGGGTGCGTAAGACACACAGGGCTGCCTCCACTGCCGAAGGGGTCACAGTCTCCTTGAGGATGTGCGTCCCTGCCCCGGGAGTTCACCTCCAGGTCCACCCACCCTGGGCAGCTCATGGCTGCTGCAGGTATCTGGCTGGTCCTACATCTTAATGTCCTCTCCAAAGTGTGACTGGGACTTGTGCTGAATTCCTGAAGAGAGCTGAGCTGCTTGGGGAGTGGGAGGGTTCCTTGCCTGGGCCATGTGTGTGTGTGTGTGTGTGTGTGTGTGTGTGTGAGAGAGAGAGAGAGAGAGAGAGAGACAGAGACAGAGACAGAGACGGAGAGACACAGAGAGAGAGAGAGAGAAAGAGAGACAAAGAGAGAGGTTTTTTCCTAGGCTCCAGTATTGGATGCCTCTTCTTCCAGACAGTCTCTGTGGCAGATAGATTCCTAAAGATCACTTACATGCAGAGAGGAGAGAGAAATAGAAAGGAGCAGAAAGAAAAAATCCAATATACAGAAATATATTGTACATTATACAATATACAAAATCGTAGCATCATCTACCCAGTCATCTTCTAGTCTGAGAACCTTAGCATCCTGGGATCCCAGGAACTTGGGTGCTGAATTGCTCAGAGCCTCACCGAGATTTCCTTTCTAAAACATTCAACTTGGCAGCCAGGGCCCCTGATGAGATCGTTTAAACAAATCCCCCCCACCCCCCGCACAATTTGGCAGTCATGAGAAAGCACAAGTTTACTGATGTGTGAGCCTCCCCCGCCCCAGCCAGTGATGAGGCTTTTATTCCTAACTAATCGCTCCGGCTGCCCTCGGAGAGCAGCTCAGCTCAGCCTCCGATGCGCCCTGCCGGGGTGGTAGCACGTGTCCTGTAATTACCTCGAGCTGAGATTGATTTCAATCCAGGTTCTCCCTCCCCCTTCAGCCCTCCTGAGCCTGTCCCCGGAGCACTCTTTTGGGAAATGAGTTTTTGAGAAGGTTGGTTATTGGTAATGCTTGCTGAACCGGAAAAGAGGCAGGCTCTCTCCCCCTCCACCCTCCCTTCCTAAATGTTCCTGGCCCACTCCCGCCCTTCCATCTCCTCTACTGATGGAGGTGGCCACTCACTCACCCTCCCAGGCTTTCCCGATGAAAACCCTTTGAGGGTCAGAGACATAAAGATAATAGGAAGGCTGACCCTGCAAGAGTCCAAAGCAGGGACATGAGGATGGGGAGCACAAGAAAGCTCAGACCTTCAAAGACCTCAAGGTGGAAGTCAAGGTACTTTAGACCTTCCCAGCCTAACTCCTGTGCCAGCTCCAGCCTTGGCAGCTACTGTATGCCAGGCACTGTGCTAGGCATGTGCTTAGCCCAGAGCTTGAGACTTAAAAGAGTGAAGTTAGGATTAGAGCTTGGCAGGTATCGATATGTTCATACACTCGGCTACCAGTTGTGAGCACCTGCAGTGTGCCAAGTGTTGAGGAAGTAACCAAGGGACTCCAAGGCTCCTAAGGCACAGTCCCTGAGTCCAAGGAGCTCACAAATGGAAGCTTATGATTCCAGGGGCAGCAAATGGGCGCAGAAGGATCAAGCAACATAGAGAAGAATGACTAGGGAGACCAGACCTGTCCAAAAGTCAGGAGCTGATAGCTGTTTTGTTACCATCCCACGAGGTTGGTTCAAAGGTGAAATCCCTAAGTCATCCTCTTAGAACCAAAAGGGGAGGTAAGTACGTCCTGGCAACTAAGAACAAGTGTTAATCTAGCTCTGCTGGTTGTGAGCCTTTGGAGTCTTTGTGCCTCAGTTTCCACATCTTATAAAATGGCCATCAGGAGAGTGGTTACCCCCGGAATGGTGGAGAGCAGGGACAACATTGCTTGAGATGATGGTGCAAGTTAGTCGCTCAGCTTGGTGACTGACACTCGTGGATGGAAGCTGTGCTGCTGCACTTGTGGCTACCACGAAGCTGATTGACTTGTACGGGGGGTGCGGCTCAGCCCCTGCCCGCCCCACAGTGAGCCAAAGGAGGGCCTGAGAGGTGCACAGAGGAAAACACTTAGCTCAGCGTGTGATTCCTTTTGCGGACCTCACCACAGCAGTCCCCACCCCGTCACCCCCACCCTTAGCCACCAGCAATTAGCAAGCCCTCATTACCCTCCCACTGACTGGGAGCCCAGCTAGGCTGGGTGTGAAGTAACAGACCGCAGGCCTTGCTAATATTGTTGAAAACTGAGATTTTAATTGAATCACTGTTCCTGGCAGTGGACTCACCCCAAGTTTTCCATCCTTGCAGCGGTGGTTGGAGACGTGGGTGGGAACTAAGGGATGGATGGCGAGTGTTTGGCGATGGGGTGGGGGCTGGGAACCACGGGAGAGTGGCAGGTGTCTCTGACTGCCTTCAGTTTCTAGGTTGGGAAGACGAGCTTGGGAAAAGGCATGTGGTCCAATCCCCTGCTTTTAGGAATTGCCCCAGTCTAATTTAACTGGTCTGGTGTGGGATCCAAGGAATTCTAATGTGAAGGATGGGTAGAGAGCTCTGCCACTTAAGAATTCTTCACCTCCCTGCACCACAATTTTCCCCATCTGTAAAATGGGGGCAACAGTAGAACCTATTTACCCCACACAGTAGTGTATATGTAGTAAGATAATCTATGCAAAAATGGCCTAGTGCAGAGCCTGGTCCGAGGAAAATACTTATTACTCAGTGCCTTCTCCACACCAGATCTTTGTCACCTATATTATTGCACTTATTCACTACCACGGCCCTGTGGCCGATACAAATCTCTGAACTCACTTTACAGATGAGCAAACTGAGGTTCAGAAAAGTAGAGCATCTTGTCTGTACTGACACAGTCGAACTGACAAGCAGACACACCTGCCCTTGTCATTACGACACATCACCTTCAGGACCGCCGGGAAGTGTTTTAACTAAACTTGGTCCCTCATGCCATGTGCTCAGTGGAGAAAATTGGCGTCCCAGCTGTTCCTAAAACTCTCTTTCCCTCTCTCCTCCTTTATCAGTAAGCGAGATGTTTCTCAGTTCTGGAGACACGTAAGATAAGTCAGCAGAGCCAACAAGGAAGGGTTTGGGGACACAGACTGAGCTAGCTGAGACAAGATAGTGCAGAAGAGAAGGCAGCGTAGGAGGAAAAGACGAACTTGAACCCCTGGGGGAAGACAGTGAGCGGAAGGATGGGTGAGCCTGCCTGATAAGGAAGGAACAGCGTGAAATTAAACTGAGATTTGAGAGTATTTTTTAAATTTTACCTTCTAAAAGGTGCCACGGATGTTAAGAAAGACAAGGTGAGGACGGAGATGATAGCTTGAAACTGCACGCCACCCAGAAGAAGGGAGTGTGTCCACAACTGCCAAGTGAGGATGATAAGATCTGCCTCCGAGGGTTAGCAGGAGATGATGTAGGCTGGCAGGTGGTCAGTAAGCCTGACACATGGTACCGTGGTTGTTAACTAGAGGTAGGAAACCGGTGGCCTAAAGGCTGGACTGAGCCCTGCAGGTGTATTTTCTTTACCCTGAAAACATCTTTCATTGGAGAAAATGTAGTAAACAGGTTAAGAATACAAACTCTGGAGCTAGATCTCTGGGATTTGAGTCCTGGCTTTGCTTCTTAAAGCTGTGTGACCTTAGGCAAGTGCCTTTAACCACTCCCTGCCTCAGTTTCCCCATCTGTTAAGTGGGGGTGATGGTAATTATAGTCCATACTTCATAGGGTTGCTGTGAAGATCAAGTGAGTTAAGTACTGAATACAAAACCTGGCATACAGTAATCACCCAATAAGCTATTTTTTCATCATTTAAAAATTAGGAGAAACTTCAAACTCATTTTATGACACTGGCTTTATTCTAGTACCAAAACCAGACAATGACATTACAAGAAAAGAAAACTATAGCCCAATATTCCTCATGAACATAGACACAAAAATCCTCAACAAAACATTAGCAAATCTGATCCAGCAATATATAAGGACAATACAGCAAGACCAACTTGGGTTTATCCCAGGAATGCAAAACTGGTTCAACCGTTGAAAATCATTCCATATAATCCACCTTATTAATGAACTAAAAAACAAAACCCATATGATCCATCTCAATAGATGCAGAAAAAGCATTTGACAAAATTCAATATACATTCATGATAAAAAAATCATCAAACTCAAAACAGAAAGAGAACTTTAACCTGTTAAGGGATTATCTATAAATAACCTACAGCTTACAGCACATTTTATGATGAAAGACTGAATGCTTTTCCCATAACATCTGGAACCAGAATGACTGCTCTCACCACTCCTATTCTATATCATACTAGAAGTCCTGTCCAGTGCAATATGGCAAGAAAAAGAAATAAAAGGTATACAGAAAGGAAGAAACTAAGTTGTCTCCATTCACAGATGACATAATGGACTTCATAGAAAATCACAGACTCCACCCAAAAAAGCTTCTAACTAACCAGTAAGTTAGTTCAGCATATTTGCAGGACACGTGGTTAATATGTAAAAACTTACTGTGTATTTATATATTGGAAAAAAATCTTTTAAATAGATTTCCAAGTTCCCTTGAAAAACGAGAAGAACTGACATTAGGCTTATATTCCTAGAAGACAGCAATTTTCAGGAGTTAAAGAATTGCTGCTTTCTTTTCTTTTTTTTTTCCATTGAATAGATAATAACATTCGTATAGTTCAAAAGCCTAAAAAATATAAAAAGGCACATATTGAAAAGTCTCCTTTCCATCGCTTTCCACCATTCACCAATTCTCAAATCCTCCACCACCACCGCACAGGAAACCACTGTTACTCATGTCTTAGTTTCTTATGTCTTCTTTCAGGGTATCTTAGTGCCTACACAAGCAATTATGAATTGAGGATTTCAACTCTCCCTTTTCTTATTCTCCCCCAAATGAGCACATCATACATACTGTCCTACATTTTTCTCTTTTTCACGTAATATATAAATCATCTAGAAAATGTATACGAAGTTTTATTCTTCTTCTATGAAACTGCATAGTATTCCATTGTGTATTTGTACCACAAGTTATTTAGTGGCTGTCCTTTTCAAAAGCACACGTGTACTCCAGTCCTAAAGAGTCCCTATATGGAGCACCTAATTCACCTCTGTAACCCGTCTGGCCCATCCTTAGGCACATTTGATCACAGGACTCCAGTTACAGTGGGGGACAAAGAACACTGCACCAGAAGTCCTGGATCCCAGGCTTGCTCCAGCAATAACTCACCGTGTAACCTTGTATGAATCATTGGTGACGGGTCTGTCTGTCAAAGGCCCAAGACGGCCGGACTCTGCCTGTGTAGCTCTAGTTGGAGGCACGGCCCACAGATGGGACATGAGCACAGACCAAGGACATAGCTATGGTGGAGGCTGCCTGGGCCAGGTTTGGGCTGGCGTTCAGAACAGCAGTTTGTAGTCTCGGCCCCTGCACACTGTCTGTAATGATCACGTCGGTTCTGCTTTGTGAGGTTGAGTGTCAAATATATTGTGTTGGATCTGGACATGTATTTGGATCCTGTATCTTACCTGTGTTTGCTGTGTGATCTCAGGTATAATACTTCACCTCTGAGCCCCAGTTTTCTCATTTATAAGAAAGTGGGTGGCCAAGTTCAGCAGTTAGGCAAGTAGTCACAGATGTCAAACTGGCTAGGTTTGAATCCTGGCTCCCCTATCTGCTAGACTGCGACGCTGGGCAAATTTCTCACCCTCTCTGAGCCTCAACCTCCTCAGCCATGAGATGAGATAATACAAATACCTCTCTCACAGGGTTGTAAAAGTGCTTAGCACCATTCTTGGTACGTGTCTGCCCTCACATAGAGTAATAGTTCAACAAACGTAATTAACCTTCTGTGCCCTGCACTGTGGCTGTGGCAATAAGAAATAAAAGATGGAGAGGCTTCTCACAGTCCCTCACACACTGTAGGAGCTCAGAAAGCAGTAACTCGCATTGTTCTATTGTCTCACATGTCCACGTGTTGCAGCGTTGTAAGTGCCCCGTAAGCCACATGTCACCCTCCTCATAGGTCTTTTCCATGAATGCACAATCCCACTCAGAGTGGAAATGAAACCCCATGCCCTGGCACACTAGGAGAGAATGATCCAATGGATTAAGCAATCAAATCCATCATAAGCCTAGGGAATTTATCCACCTAAGAGTTGCCTGTGATTCAGTAAGACTCCCAGAAATAATATCAGTGCAGAGCATGAAATGGCCTTCAGCTAAAGCTGGCAAGCGGAGACCAACAGGTACCTCCAGCAATGTTGTCATGCGTGCTGCAGCCAGGACCATGAACAAAAAGAGTCATGCCTCTGAACTTCCATGTGGTTCTGAAACATGTAGGCAAACACGTGCCAGCCCTGCTGAGGGTCCCATGAAATGCTTGTGGCCAGGTGTCTTGAATTCAAATACCGGCAAAGGGCAGTCAGATAATATAAATGAACAACGTGATCCAGTTTTAAGAAATGCTTCACTTCCCAAAGAATCATGCTTCCCTGCTGTTTTTCTGAAAGCATGTGGCTCTCTTGGTTTCTCTCATTTTTCCTGAGTGATAGAGACATACGTAGGAAAAAAAAAAGCACATTCCTCTTACTAATTGCTAACACTGTGTAGCTGAGGTCCCCAACCCCTGGGCCATGGACCGGTACCAGTCTGTGGCCTGTTAGGAACCAGGCCACACAGCAGGAGGTGAGCGGCAGGTGGGCCAGCGAAGCTTCATCTGTATTTACAGCCACTCCCCATAGCTCACGTCACCACCTGAGATCTCGCCGTCAGATCAGCAGTGGCTTAGTTGCAGGAAAACAAGCTCAGGGCTCCCAGTGATTCTCCATTATGGTGAGTTGCATAATTATTTCATTACGTATTACAATGTAATAATAGTAGAAATAAAGTGCACGATAAATGTGATGTGCTTGAATCATCCTGAAACCCTCCCACCCCTGCCCTAATCCATGGAAAAATTGTCTTCCATGGAACTGGTCCCTGGTGCCAAAAAGGTTGGGGACCGCTGCTCTATAGCACTTACTATATGCTGGGGATTTTTCAAAGCACTTCACATGTGCTAACTCATTTAATTCCATGAAAGTTCTCTGAGGCATGTATATGTTTATGCCCATTTCCCAGATGAGAATATTGAGACACTTACCCAAAGCCGCACAGCTAGGGGACGACAGTACAATATGCGGCGCTGCTCCCAGACTTTCTTATGAGAACACAGCAGCACACACTCCTCAATGACAGGTGACACTCAGGCCAGGTCCCCAGGCGAGGGTGACTCCAACAGGGGACTGAGGGAGCTAGAAAGTGCCGCTGCCACTCAGCTTTCCAGACGATGGTTCAGTGTTGCCCAATTGTTCAAAAAATCTAGAAATCCGGATTTTTTTTATATGCAATATCCAGTGTTTCAATGTTGGCAACTAATCCAAACATTTTAAAAAACACCATGTGAGCCAGCACATTGAGAGCCAAAGCAAACATATCTGCAGGCTTGATGTGCCCCACCCCCAGGCTGCCAATTCACAAACTCGGGGCTGGGAGAGCTGCCGGACGCACTGAGAAACACCAGTGGGGTCACGGCAGGTGGAAAATGACAACAAGAATCTAGAGGGAGGAGTGAGAGAAAATAGGAATGGACACCCAGAGAAATACATGGCTAACTAGGAAAAGTGTGCCAGCTACAGGAAAGCAGGATCGGGCGTATGCCGGAAGAGAAAGCTCCAAGACATATCACAAATTACATGTTAACAACGTCTTGGAATACAAATCCACCTTTTTTGGGAACAGGAAGAGTCCTGCCAGCATGGTGGATTAGGATGTGGGCTCTGTGGTCCCCAAACCTGGATATAAATTCCAGTCTCATGGCTTCCTATTGGTGGGGCTCTGGCAAGTTGCTTTGCCCTCTCTGGGCCTCAGTGTTCCTGTTTTCAGAATGGGTATATCAGTGCCTGCTCACAGGGTTTATGGTGTGGATGAAATGAGCTTATTCAGGGCCACCCAGGGCACAGTGCCTGGTACTCCATGGCTGAGTTGTATAATTATTTCATTATATGTTATAAGGGTAATATATAATGCCATGTCTTTGATGAGTGCAAACATCCCTAGTTTACAAAATGAGGAATCTGAGAACTTTCTGAAAGTTGCAGAGCTCGGGATGGCAGAGTCTTAACCAGAACTTAGTTTTCCCAACTCTTAACTTAGATCGCTTTTCACAACATCACACCGCTAGTGGCCTCTTAAGAGGAAGCAAAGTGACAGGACTAAAGGAAAAAGAAGCTGAGAAATTTTAGAACTCAGAGTGACCACCTAGACTTTTCTTGGTTGGCTTTGTTGGTATATAGGCTTATTTTAGGTGGTACAGTCTGTGGAATTAAATCCCTTTTCAGTTTTCTTAATCCTTCTGAATCCATCAAAGGGAAAGTCTCAGCTTGGTGCTAGGGCATCTTTAACACCTTTTAAATATGGGCTAAATCTCACTTTTTAACAGACACAGAGCAGGCTGTTGGCGCAGACCTTGGCAGGCAGCAGTATCTAGCTAGAATTTAATGTACTCTTGTATTGTCATTGTATTTATGTTCAAGGCTACCCTCCGGCTTGTGATCTGGGATTGCTGTATATCTGTGCTGTCCAATATAATAAACACTAGCCACATGTGGCTTTGAGCACTTGACATTTGATCAGTGCAACTGAGGAACTAAATTTTTAATTTAATTTTATTTCAATTAGTATGCAATTAAAATATGATAGTTAATTCAGTTGTTAGAAAATAACTATACTTGGAACAACCTGGGTATGTGAATCTACTCCCTCAACTGTACATTTCATGACATCTAAATAGAGGTCAGGGACTTCCAATGAAAACTTAGCATCCATAGAGAGAGGTGCTGGAGTGTGAAATACACACCAGAATTTGAAGATGTAGCACAGAAAAAAAGTAAAATATCTCATTCATAATTTACATTGATTACATTGTGGATATATGTAGTTAAATTAAAAATATTGTTAAAATTAATTTCTCCTTTTTTTTTTTTTTTTTTACTTTTTTAATGTGGCTGCTGCTGGGAAAATGTTAATGGCATATGTGGCTCACTGACATTTATACTGGAGAGCACTAGTATAGAAAGTATAAATTTAAGAAAAAAAGGCAAATCAGTTTCAAACAAAATGCTAAATAAATAGTAGTACAAGTAACACAAGAATACAGCAAAAATCATAAAGTTGATGGGTGTCTTATTCGGTTTGGGCTGCTATAACACAATGCTGTAGACTGGGTTGCTTGTAAACAACAAAAATTTACTTCTTACAGTTCTGGAGACTTGAAGTCCAAGGTCAGGGTGCCAGTGGGTTAGGTTCTGGCGAGGGCTCTCTTCACGGTTGCAGATGGCCAACTTCTTGATGTATTCTCACAAGGGTAAAGAGGGCAAGAGAGCTCTCTGGGGTCCCTTTTATAAGGGCACTAATCCCATTCATGAGGGCTCCATGCTTATGACTTCTCAGAAGTCCCTGATACCAGCACCTTGGGAGTTAGGACTTCAGCATGTGAATTTAGAGGGACACAAACATTCAGCCCATTGCAGTGGGCCAGTCACTAACGTCCAGGAACACTGATCTAATACAATGCCTTTGATGGAAAAAACTGACGCTGAGAGGGCAAGGAAGCTTCCCAAGGATACGTAGCTCATCAGAGTCAGAGCTCAGCCTTGACCCCAAGGGTCTTCCAGGTCCCAAATCCAGTGTGCTTTGGCCAGCATGGCGTCAGGAGTAACCCTCCCACCTCCACCTCCACCAAGGAGAATATGAAGAAGGTAGAGTGCGGGCATGGGGAGGGGGTGGCTACCTTGGATCCCAGAGGGATTCAAAGGGAAGGAACTTCTGAATGGATGACCCAGGGTCTTTGCCTTTCTATAAAATAGAAGCAGAATGGCTTGGGCTTCTCTTAAGTGAAGGCTGAGCTACATTAAGAGGAAGCTTGGACTTTTACCTCCAAATGTGTGTTTTCATTTTGCCCCATGGTGAGAAGGGATGAAAACAGGATCCAGACAGCACAGACAACGGATCTGCACTGCTTGATTCATTTATCCATCCCTCCATCCCTCCCCATCCCTCCATCCATCCCTCTATTCCTCCCTCTATCCATCCCTCCCTCCATAACTCCCTCCATCCCTCCCTCCCCCATCCCTCCATCCATTCATCCCTCCATCATGGGCCTGCATTGCCAGCTACCAGGCACTGTGCTAGGCACGTGGCAAGCCACAAAAGACCTGTTCCCTTCCCTTGTGGCATTTACACACACACACACACACACACACACACACGGAAGACCATCATGAGCAAAAACCCAAATAAATATAAACATTCAACTGTGAACAGGTCATCAAGGAGAAGTACTTGCGCTGTGAGAGCTTATCACTGGGGAACTTGACCCAGAGAGGCCAAGCAAAGCTCCCCTCGGGAAGGAACCGTGGAAATCTGAAGGACGAGGAAGGGAAGGATGGAAGGGGGATGCAAAGGGAGCAGGCTGCACCTTGACCCTTAGGCGGGAGGGGACTGGCGCACACATATATGGGACAGAAAGAAGGCCAGAGACACTGGAGTGACCAAAGTGGGGGCAGGGGTAGGAGGCAAGGTGTGAGAGCAAGCGGAGAGCCTCAGGAAGCCAGCGCTCTGTAAAAGCAGGTAAAGTGACCCCCGAGCTGGGACCCCACATCCTGCAGGGTGTGAGCTGATGGATCCACCAGCGACTCCGTTTCTTTCCCCGCTTGTTTGCCGGGACGTTCGGCAGTCGGTAGAGCCCGGGGAATTGCTTTTCTGCCGTAGACCTTTCTTGTCATTTTCAGCTAAGTGCGAGGCAAGCTATCAGGCCCGTCATTTCAACCGAGGGACTCTACGCAGACGCACGCACACACACACGGATGTGCACACACGGAGATGCAGGCACACACAGACACGTGCACGCACACAGACGTGCACACACATGCGCGCGCGCACCCCACAGCCAAAGGCGCAGAACGGCCGAGGATTCTGTCTGCGCTGCAGCCCTTTGCTGTTAGCATTCCCGGCCTCACCTCCACGGTTCAGCTCCGCAGAGCTGCGGACGAGAACCGTCGCTGCCTCTGGAAAGCAAAGCAGCGGCTTCCCTGCAACGTGGTGGAGCGGAGCGATGATTGGAGAGGGAGCTCCAGACGGACAGTGCCGTGAGGAGGGTGCGGGTGGCCCCCCTTATGGGAGGCATGGGGCCCACTCTGCCCCTCACAGAATGTGACCCCGCACTGGGACCACCCTCCACAGCCAGGACCCTTCCAGAACACCCCTTCTCCCCAGCAGGGAGCGTCCCTGGGTTCCAGCCTCAGCGCTGCAACTTCGCTGGTTGGGAGCAGGTGATTTTCCCTTTTTGAGCCTCAGTTTCTCCATCTGGGAATGGGGGTGATAATATCAACTTTATTCACTTAGTACATCTGTGTGGAGCCCCTTCATGTGCCAGATGCTCTTCTAGGCAGTGGGAGAAAAGCAAAGAATACAGAGGTCCCAGCACAGGTGTACGTTCTGCCAGGGAGAGAGGCGGCCAGCGAGGGAACCAAGGCACACCTTAGAGCCGATACGTGCTGCGCGGATCACACGGGGCGAGGCGACAGGGAGCTGCCTGAGAAAAAGGGGGTTGGGAAAGGGCACTGCACAGAGGGGATGCTTGAGTTGAGATCTGAGTCCTGAGAAGGAGCCGCGCAGGTGGAGTGCAGGGGGAGCGCGGGGGAAGGGCATGCCAGACAGAGGGGACAGCCAGGGAAGTGGGAATGAGGCAGCAGGAAAGAGCAGTGTGGCTGGAGCACAGTGAGCAGGCAGGGAGGGCAGGCGAAGAGGCAGAGGAGGGGGCACGGGCTGAGCTGTGCAGCTCATGGTAGGGGACTGAGATTTAACTCAGGGCTGCCAGAAGACACAGAAGCCCTTGAGGAGTTGACATGATCTAATCTGAGTTTTTTCAAAGGTCTCTCTGGTTGCTGTGAAAAGAGTAGCAGGGCGGTGGTGAGAGGGAGCAGCAAAGACAGGGCTGTGGCAGTTGCCGCAGGAAGGCCCTCGTGGGCACTGGGCAGAGAGAGGGACGCAGGAGCCGGCTGCCCAGCACACCGCCTGGCACACAGTGGGAGCGCGGGTCAGGGTCGTGTTCGGGGCCAGCCTCTCACATCCTACCCCCACCCCAGCCACCACCAGCTTCAGTCTCCACGTCAAACACAGACAACCCAGTGAGCACGCTGAGGACGTCCTCAGACACCAAGGGAGCCTGTGTCCGGCTCTTGGAAGCCGCGGGGAAGCTCCCACGGCACAGTGGAGAGCCATCATCTCAGTCGTGGCAGTGGGCGAGTCCTGGTAATGACCCAGCAGCTGTCAGCCGTGAGAATCCCAAACAGGGAGCAAACAAGTGCAGGGCTGGGCTGCCCTCCGACAGAGGCAAAGGAGACAGGAAAGGTCACCTTCGGCACTGTCATTTAACAAATGAACGGGATGGAGTTGTGGCCAGCGTGATGGAGGGACGTTGTCACCAGGACTGCATTCGGTACTGATGACACAGAGCCTGCAGGGGGAAGGGAGCAATGCCCCAAGACTGGAGACTCCAAGAACATCTTGGAAATGGGCTGTGAGAACTCACGGAAGAGGGAGGGAAAGCCTGGTCGCTTCTGGATCTTCCCACAACAGACCTTCCAGGCAGAGGAGGATGACTCCAGGAAATAATAAGAATTTTTTTTTTTTTTTAGTTACTCTCAGAACTAAATGCTTTCCTCAAAATGTTGGTCCAATGCATGCTGGTTAACAACCTCCTCAACCACCCTCATTACTTTTTCTGAAGAGTCTGACCTAGGGGTCATTGCCAGACCACAGCCAACTCTCCAAATATGGGTGCGGCCTATTTAAGACTTCCTTAAAAATCAGCACTTTCCCTTATGTAACATTCAGAGGCAAACTCATAAAAACCCAGATTTCTCATAGTTCTTATGAAATTTTAAGTTCTGGCAAATGTGGGCCCTCCTCGACTATTACCAAGAGCCTAAAGCCGAGTACCCACAGCCTTCCTTAGAAGAGGCTTGTGTTATCCACTTCACCACAGTCTCCACCTCTCCCTATTGACTCCCCCAACACAAAGATTCTTTTCATGTCTGACCAGTTTCTTTGACTTATGTTCCCTGTCTTGCCCCTGTAGGAATTTGAGTTTGCTGCTTTGATGCTTTTGTCCAATTTGACTATGTATACCACCCCCCTACACACACACATCCATTTATAGCATCACACTATTACTGTACACTTTTGGCCTTATCTCCTCTCCAACAATTCTAGAAGCCTTTTCTGCAAAAAAAGGAAGTCTGAAAGACCTGGATTTGAAATTCCTATTGGAATTTCTAGCTGTGTAGAATTAACTTCTGTGAACTTCTACACCCATATCTGTAGAATGAGGGCGACTGCCCATCTTATTGAGGGGAATACATAAGATAATGTACACAAAGTGCCTGGCATGTAGTAGATGCTTAACCAATAGGAGAGTTTCTTTTTTTAAGATGGACAAGGATTTCCTATCAGATCCCCACCTGAGCGCTTAAGGCTGCATTATCTAGGACCAGTTTCCATATAATGAGGCCCTACTCTGTGCCAAGAATTACAGGGGATAACGACGAAGTCAAAGACAAAGATAAGCATGAAATGATCCCTGCCCTTAAAGAACTCACACTCTAGTTAGGTAGAAAGGCAAATCAATAATCATAATAAAATGGGGCAAGTTCTAAAATGGGGTTGGGGGGAGGCATTTAAATTCCTGTGGGGATTCCTGTGCCTGAGAACATTGAAAAGGTGCTGAGTTAGACAATGAGCCCTTGATAGTGGGCATGGAGTCCAAGTTAGCTCTTGCCTCCAGTGTCTCCAGTAGGCCTTGGCACATGGTAATGGGCTTGGTAAGTATTGGATGGATGGATGGGTGGATGGATGGATAGATGGATGGATGGGTGGATGTTGGATGGATGGATGGATGGATAGATGGATGGATGGATAGATGGATGGATGTTGGATGGATGTATGGATGGATAGATGTGTGGATGTTGGATAGATGGATGGATCGGTGGATGGATGGGTGGATGGCAGATGAATGGATGAATTGATGGATGGATGAGTGCCTTCTTAATCTCATCAATGTAATCTTCATACTATCCTAAAAGAATACTGAAAACAACATCTTGATCATAACTATCTTCATCATTATCAACATCACCACTACCACTGACTGAGTACTTACTCTGAGCCAAGCACTAGAACAAGCATTTGCTCCATATGGCCTCATTTAGTCTTTATAGCAGTGCCTGTGAGGTTGGTTCTTCTCTCATGCCCATTTGGCAGATGGGAAACTGAGGCTCTGAAAAGCAAAGCGGCTTGCCTGAGATAATTCAGCTGGTGAGCAGCACAGCTGAGATGTGACAAGCTTGCTCATCATTGCTTGTGTTCTGCGCTGGGCCTACTGCAGACATTGGTATTCAGGGCACAGGACAAGACGAATGCTGTGTCTACAGACCTCTGTCTTGGTTCACCCTCCCAGCCTGGTCTTTGCAGGCGTTTTGAGGAACTATGTCTTCCTTCCTGATTGAGTACTCTCCCGGCCACGTCCCCATTGCCCTCTTCCCAAGAAGATACTTTAATTACTTGAAATTATTTTTAAGCAAGGACAGGTAGGTGAATTTCCTCTCCACCCTACACCTAACCTACAAAATGGAAATCGAGTTGCCTCTTTCTTAAAGCGGCATATTGTGATGAAACAATTCCCCTGAAAATATCTCTCCTCTTCCAGATCCTCCCAAGGTTTCCTTTATCAACCACTTTCTGTCAAGTGCTCAAAATTCCAAATCCAGTTCCTGTATTGAATGTTTTTTGACCACTTATTATGTGCCATACTCTGTTCCTAACACTTAAAAAGAGTCATCAATAATAACCATTAATGTTTACACAGTGCAGACCAATATACAAATTGAATTAAAATTCACAAAGACCTCATCCATTAGGAATGGATGAGGTCTTTGTGAATTTCTGAAGCTCAGAAGAGGTAAGTAGCCTTCCCAAGATACTACTAGTAGGCAGGGCTGGAAACTGAATTTGCATTCCTGGACCTCAGACCCTGGGCTCATCGTTCTACTATACAGAGAAAGCTGTCAAAGGCACGAGTGACCTCCAAAGTGGAGGCACCCTCCCTCTAAACCCTGCGAGGGCTTTCCATGGTTCATTCATTTGTGCATTGTGTGCCAGCTACTGTGGCGCCACAAAGGCAAATAAATCTGGGTTCCTGCCCTCGGGGAGGTCTCAGTCTAGTTGGAAAGATGAGGAAGGAAACTACATTACTGTGAAGACTGCTGTGTGATGTGCACAAAAGAAGCCCGGTGCACCATGGAACAAAGAGGAAGGTACCAACCGGAAGAGGGGGCGGTGCTGGGGGGTGGGGTTACTGGGAAGGGCAGACTTTTTGCCCCTGCTGTCTGGGACATGCCTTCCTGCAGTCTTAGACATGATATGCAACACATGCCCTGATCACACGACCATTTCTTCATCGTGCACACCGCATCAGAACCATTGCTAAGAACCAGAGAAGAGACGAGTGAACTTTGCTTTCAAGATATGCACTGTCCAGTGGGTGAAACAAGTAAATTGAACACTTACTAGGTTGCACAATATGAAATTGTCGTATTTGGCCACTTTTTGCCTTCTAAAATGTCCACTGTGTGGGGTTCAACCTATCACCATATAGGGTAATGATTTGTTGTTTTGAAGAAAAGTTCAGGAGGATACCGTAGCCCCAAACCAGTGGCCAAATACTGCGTCCCTGCCTCTCCACCGCACATCGTCCTACATAGCAGGAACCGTGGATGGACCTTGGACAGTAAGGTTGCTGAAGCCTTGAGGGTAGAAACTAAATTAACAGTCATTTACCATAATTATAACTAACATTACTGAGCACCTGCTACATGTGGGGCACTGTTTTAAGCACTTTAGTTGAATGAACTAATTTAATCCTTCTAACCCTATGAAGTAAGCACTATTATTGCCCCCATTCTACAGATGAGGAAACTGAGGCACACGGCAAGTTGTTAAGTGGCTCAGAGCCAGGCTTCAGACACAAGCACCAGGTGCTAGAGCCTGTGCTCCCATCTGCTGGACTGCAGCGAGAGGTAGAGGTTTTAATAGTGCTTTCGAGCAGGACAGGTCTTTGGTTCCAAGATCACCCAAGATTTTCATTAAAGCTCTAATTTTCGTCTTCTGAAATGGAGATATAGAGCTGAGACACCCACCTTTGGGGAATACAACTGTAAAGCCTGTCCATGTTGGAGATGGAGGTATAGCTCTACAAACCAGGTAGAAAACACCTTTTCTGAGAGGGGGATGAAATTGATGATGAGGGTGAGTGGCATCTAATTCCCCCATCAGGAATTAGGGTGTGAGCCCTAACTTTTAACACTGGAAAGAGCCAGAAACTGACCAAACAGTCTTGTATGAGACTTTGGGCACAAGCAGAGCTACCTGGGTACACAAGAGACAAAGTGCAGCCCAACGTTGGAAAGGAGGCCATTCTCCCCACCTCTGCTCAGTGGTGCCCCACCTCAGAGGTGGGCAATTAGGATGTTGCAAATGGGAATCTTCTTCCCATTCCATTTTCTAACCAGCCTTTGCTGATACATTTGGGCTGCAGCCCTCTTGACAACTCTCTCACTGGCTCTAATAAATAACCTTTCAGTTAATTCCCTTTGGTTTTCTAAGCATGTGATTATATTATCTGCAAAAAAGTAAATAACAATAACAATGTGCCTTCTCAAATAGCTACACCTCTTATTTTAGTTTCCTATGAAAATGTGACTTTGGCTGAGCTGCAGGTTTGGATCCTTTATTAGTATTTGGCATTAGTTAAATTAGTTTTACCAACAGCATTTTATTAGAATGAGGAAAATGGATTGAGTTTTCGAGCACAGACAGAACGGCTTCGGGAACAGAGGATCCTAAGCAGAGCTAAGAAGTCCCTGCAGTCACTTGGGGGTAAAATGATGACATCTAGACTCAGATGCTGCATTAAACAAATATTTGTCGGGTACCTACTGTGTGTCGGGTGCCTACTGTGTGCCTACTTGTTTAATGGCCCTAAATAAGACAGACGCACACTTGCCCTCCCAAAGCGCCCAGTGTCAGGATGACCAAGGAAAGAGACGAGACAATGCAGCTAAGTGGTATTTTGATAAAGAATTCACTAGATGTGGTCTTACAGGCAGGAAACAAAATGTTACTCCAGCTCTCAAAACCTGACTGTGTAATTGATAATGATCAGGAAATTGTCTGGATCTTTATTAGCTTCTGAAATCTATTACAATACATTCATCTGAAAAAAAAAAAAGGACAGGAGAGCAATGAAATTAGAATGCTTCATTTATGAGCGCTTTTGACAACGTGAATTCAAGAGAAATTAGCAGATATTTTAATTTTCTGCTGTCGCACTCCCGATACCCATCAGGCTGCCTCTGAAATATCTCGTGATAATTAACACTTGCCTAACGTTTTTCCAGTTTGCAAAACTGCCTCACGTGCATTATCTCCTTCGGTCCCCACAACAACCTTGGGAGTCTGCAAAGCAATTTCACCGAGGTGATCGCGCCGGCCTTCTTGAATTCTCATCCCTCATGTGCCCGCGGTCCGCACGCCAGCCGAGCCTGTCATTTTGCAGCTCTGCAGACACAGCAGTGCTTGCACACGTCCTTGATCGTGCACTGGTGGCTCCCCCTGCTAGGAAAGAAGCCTGTCCCTTCCTTGCTCAACCAAGCAGTGCCCTATTCGTTCAGAGAAACCGTGGGCAGGTAGGGAAGAGCTTTTGTTTCCTGGGACAGCTAGGAAGGTCTGGGCACTGTGGAGCAGGGGACACCCAGTGATGGTGCCCGTGTCACGGGTAGACCAGCAGGCCAGTGGGCACAAGTTCTGTCCTGCAGCTGAATGGGTGTCAGTGGAAATAATGGTCCCAAAACCTTCTCCCCTCTTGAAAAAGTCTAGCAACGGACGCTTGGTAGTCGGACAGACCTAGCTTCGAATCTGGCTCTTCAACTTACCAGCTGTGTAACCCCGGGCAAGGCTCTCAATCTAATCCTAAATCCCCTCCTCTATAGAAAGGGTCTAATAATGCCCACCTTCGAAGGGAGGGGAGCAGCAATGACTATTAGGTGTAAAATACTTATCACAGTTTCCAGCTTATAATAAGAGGTTGCTAAATGGAAGCTATTATTTTTATGATTAAGACCACTTCCCTCCTGGCAGAAAAAGGCATCGGATCGTTCATCCTCATCATCATTATCACCATTACCGCTGCTACCGCTACTGTTTACATTTTCTCTCATTCCTAAAGGTGGCGGGGGAGGGAGAACTCACCTATGTTTCCCACTGAGGCTTTCCCTGTCCTGTCTTGGAAATGGTATTTCTGCTCAGAGGGAAAAGGAGGAAGGAAGTTTGTTTTGTCCCAGGCAAGATTACGGCAAAGGATGGGGACATCAGCCTGTCATCACTGATGGCTGGACAAGCTGGTTCATGAGGGACAGAGTCATCTGGACAGAAGGGATGGGCCAGTGTCAGAGGAAGAGGGAACTGCATTAGAGTCTGGAGAGAGTGTGGCGTGTTCCGGGAGCTTCCATTGCAGCAGTTTCTTTCAGCTCACGTAGGATGGGCAGGAGAGGTGAGTGAAAGTGGATGGAGACCCGTGCAGAGGCCAAGATTCCAGTGGTTTCTACTGTACATCCCATTGTCAGTCTCATTTTACAGGTGAGGAAACAGAGGCACAGAGAAGTTCAGTAACTTTCCCAAGGTCACACAGCAATTATGTATCAGATCTGGATCTGGCACCCACGCTCACTGCCACTGAGCCAAGAAGGCATTGCTTCTTTCTCTCCGTGACACTCAGGCATGTGTCCTGAAGCCGGGAAAGAAGCAAACCCCTCCCAAGTCATGAGGAAACAAGCCACTTTCACCTGCTGAACTCAGCTCGAGCAGGTTGGAAGCTGCTGCTTTCTCTATACCACCTCCCAGGGTACAGAGGTGGGTTTTTAGAAGTGTCCAAACATGAAACCATTTCCATATAATTATGCATCCTTGACCTACATGTCATTCAGCTGTGTGCTTGGGCTGGAGGTACAAAAAACAATTTCTCCAACCACAGAAAATTGCTTCCCGAGGCCCCCGGGTAATTAGACATTGTCCTCTGGGCATGGCCTGTTCCCTGTCCGTCCACGTCTCCCGGTACAGGAGCTGCCACTTCAACCCCGCATCTGCCGAGAGAATGCAGGTCCCATGGTGGAACAGAACGTCCACTGGGAAGGTGGCCTTGGGAAGTGAGCAGCTGGGCCGTGTGCAGC
>CAUYRT010004076.1:0-10939 GCA_963574885.1 Lepilemur ruficaudatus
TTTTTTGAGACAGAATCTCACTTTGTTGCCTGGGCTAGAGTGCCGTGGCGTCAGCCTAATTCATAGCAACCTAAAACTCCTGGGCTCAAGCGATCCTTCTGCCTCAGCCTCCCCAGTACCTGGGACTACAGGCATGCGCCATCATGCTCGGCTAATTTTTTCTATATATTTTTAGTTGGCCAATTAATTTCTTTCTATTTTTAGTAGAGACGGGGGTCTCACTCTTGCTCAGGCTGGTTTCGAGCTCCTGATTTGAGCGACCCTCCCGCTTTGGCCTCCCAGAGTGCTAGGATTACAGGCGTGAGCCACTGTGCCTGGCCCCAACCTCATTTTTAAAAATGTTTCTAGTAATTTGCAAAATTTGCACTTTCTCAGTGTTTGAAATTGCATAGATCTCAATAATAGACCAGAACTTATAAACTCAGTCTTAAAAGAGTTCATAAGAGATATAAACTAGTGTCATACCAGTAATTACAATCTTGGTCAAAATAATCTTATTGTATTCCAATTATTTGCATAATCGATAATATATACAAAGTAATCTCTACTTAATCAGAGTGTCAAACAGGAAATTCATGCCATGGCAGCAAACTGCCATGCTTAAGAGCACAGCCTGTGGAACCAAACTGCCTGAGTTAAGTCACAGCTTGACAACTTACTAACTAGCTCTGTGATTTTTGTGATCTTGAGCAAGAGTTCACACCTTTTTTTTTTAAGAGTGAAACCCAGCACCCAACAGCCAGATTGTGGATCTCAGACAGCCCTGCCTCCACAAGCAGACTTTCTGGCTGGGTGAGGCCATCTCAGCCCCTCCCTGGCAGCTTTCCCCAGAAGCCTAAGAGTGGACCTTTTTTTTTTTTTTGAGACAGAGTCTCAATCTGTCACCCCTGGCAGAGTGCCGTGGTGTTATCATAGCTCACCACAGCCTCAAACTCCTGGGCTCAAGTTATCCTCCTGACTCAGCCTCCCGAATGGCTGGAACACAGCCATGCCTGGCTAATTTTTCTATTTTTTTTTTGTAGAGACCAGGTCTCATTCATGTTCAGGCTGGTCTGCAACTCTTGAGTTCAAGCAATCCTCCTGCCTTAGTCTCCCAGAGTGTTAGGATTACAGGCGTGAGCCACTGCACCCAGCCAAGAGTTCACACTATTATACAGTAACTATGATTATCACTGGACATTTTAAATAAATAGAATTTTGCTGTGTAAATAAAGTCAGGTTTCCCAATTAACATAAACCCTGCCATTTTATACTATTTATCGTATGGATAAATGCTTCGAAGATGTAGAATAGATGTTTATAAAATTTATGTTTCAAAGCATCAATAGTATAAATCTCTCCTACTTTGATAAAGCAATTTAATAAGTATTTTCACCCAGTCTAGAAGTTCTACCTGTTAGAAGGTAGAACTTTTAATTCTAAGTGAATGTATATACATCATAGCTTCTTCAGAGGCTAACGCACACACACTTGAAAATAGTACTTGCATACCTTAACCTCCCTCAATTATATATATAACTATTTTGTCATCTGAAGAAGTGTCTTTCTCATGAGGATGCAAGTTTCCAAGAAGATTGTATTCCTTTAAAATATTTCAATTTTAAAAGGACCTTCCTTCCTTCCTCTTTTTATTTTTCTCCTTTCCTCCTCCCTTCCTTCTCTTTCTCCCTTTCTTTCTCTCTCTCTTTTTTCCACTTTCTTTTTTTCTTTCTCCTTTCCTCCCTCCCCTCTCATTACTAAGTAAATGCCAAGACAAAAATCTACCAAAAAGAAAAAAAAAGAGAGACTAGCTCGGCACATTTTTCTAAGAACTTGATACTCACTCATCACGAGAGATTGTGCCATCTTTTAGACCTACACTTTCCTAAGAATTCGACACATATTAGGGGATTGTTTCATCTTCCCACACACATGGCTGCATGTGCCATGTGACAACCCCAGACAGGAAGTAGGTGACAGTTAGGTGACAAAGTTCTGTAGAAGACAAAAGCAGAACATAAATGAAGTTGTCCATCAGGTTACTCTTGGAGCTGGTTTGACTGTGATGACATGTGTCAAGAGTGGACACTATTGTATGACACAACCATGGCCTCTGTGCTCTGAATAGGTAGGCATTGGAAAGAAAAGCATGAGTGAAAAATTTGTTTTCTTATCCTGCCTTTTCCCCGGTCTGTAGCCTCTATTAAATCCAATATAAACAAAGTCCCTTTTAGTGTTTACTCTTTTAAGTTTTTTTCCAGAATCAGTCTTTTCTTCAACTATCTATTCTTCCAGGGTACTTTTCATTTATCCAGACCGAATATTTGATTTCCCCATAAAACATGCTCTCCTGAACCTTCCAAAGTGTTACCTTTGATTGTCAGAGTTGTTAGGCAGAAGGCAAGTGCAATGATGTATAAACCTTAACTTTATACAGTATAAAGGTACCCATCTTATAACAATTAGAAGTTCATAATATAGTGTCCTTTCCCAGTTATTCATTTCTGTCTTATATTTTCTTTTCTTCTTGTAGTACTATCATCATCCTAGATTCTCATCTCCAAAATGATGTGTTAGAATTTGAAATTCAATAATGAAAGAGAAAAGGAGGTTTTAAATTAGGAAGTATATGTTTTCTCTCTTTTTGTTTGTTATCCTATTCAATACACAAAACAAGGCTTTGTGATCTAAATCAATTTTCTTATGCTCTGAACTCTAGATTCTATATCTAAAATTAGGAACAGGAATGATGTCTCCAAACTTGTAGAGCTGTTGTTTATAGACAAAGGAAGGATTAAATGTTATCAGTTACACTCAGTTGAGTGCATAGTATTTATTATCAGTTACTCAGTAAATGCTTGTTACTTTCTTCTCTCTCTCATCTCAACTCTGTAATTTCCTTCAAAAAAAGTGAAACCTGCATACTAGTTCTTCCAAATTCTCTATACTGAGCAGGGTAGAGTTTTTAGGGATGCGGTGTTCCTTGCTTTCTTGCCATGTTATCAATTCCTGAATTATATTACTGGGTTTTACTTCATTGCCAGCTTTCAGGACAGGGCTTACATCTATGATCTGAAAAACCAGAGGTAGACTTTAATTATCTTGGTTTCTTTATATTAAATGTGGGTGATTTAATACAATGTTTTATACAGTCTTATATTTCTTCCCATGTTCATTGCAATGTTATTCACAATAGCCAAGATATAGAAGTCACCTAAATGACCATCGATGGACAAATGGATAAAGAAAATGTGGTGTGTGTGTGTGTGTGTGTGTGTGTGTATAAACCCATATACACATACAATGAAATACTCTTCACAATAATCTTCATGTCCTCATTTACAATTTAATATTCTATCTCACACACCTCCGTATTTTTCTACTTCCACCTGATAACTTCTTGGGGTCCTGGGTAGGTTGTATATGAATTCCACGCACTCCCACAAAATGTGTGTCTCAAATTTGAATATACAACATTAGTAGGTGTCAACCAGCAAGGTCTCCCCCAGCCAATTCAATAGGCCCTGGAACTGAATTTTAAAACTTTTCTAAATGCTGAACCCTAATTAAGTTATGTATATTGGGATACATTTTTTGCAGATAAGAAGCTATATAAAATTATCCCTTGGTTGGGATAAGGTTGAAGGCAGGACAAAGAATGGGGTTATGCCCAGGAGACAGTAATCCAGAGTTATGGGCAATGAAGAAAGCAGATGAGGACTCTTGCAGAATGTGAAGTGGTAGGATGTTGAAACATAGGACTGAGGAATAAAAGGGAGTGAGAATAGATTTTTAAAATTTTTTTGATTTTTAATTATTATGGGTATATTATTGTTGTATATCTTTATAGGGTACATGTGATGTTTTGACACAGGCATACAATGTGAATTAATCAAATCAGGGTAAATGGGGTATCCATCACCTCAGGCATTCAACATTTCTCTGTATTAGAAATATTCCAATTCCACTCTTTTAGTTATTTTAATGTATATCATAACTTATTGCTGATTATAGTCACTTTGTTGTGCTATCAAATATTGTTCATTCTATCTGACTCTGTAGCTATATTTTTGCACCTATTAACATCCCCACTTTATCCCCTACTCCCTGCTACCTTCCCCGCCTCTGGTAATCATCATTCTACTTTCTGTCTTCATGAGACCCATTGTTTTTAATAGTTAGCTCCCACATATAAGTGAGAGCATATGAGACTTGTCTTTCTATGCTTGGCTTATTTCATTCTTTTTATGGCTATATAATATTACATTGTGTATATGTACCACAATTTCTTTATCCATTCATCCACTGATGGACATTTAGGTTGATTGCATATGCTTATTGTTGGGAAGAGTGCTGCATGGGAATGCAGATATACTAAATGTATATTTGATATACATTTGATATACTAAATTACCCTCCTTTGGATATATACCCAGCGGTGAGATTGCTGAGTCATATGGTAGTTTTATTTTTAGTTTTTTGAGGAACTTCCATACTGCTCTCCATAGTGGTTGCATTAATTATGTTCCCATCAACAGTGTATGAGGGTTCCCGTTTCTCCACATCCTCACCAGCATTTGTTATTGCCTGTCTTTTTGATAAAAGCCAATTTAACTAGGGTGGAGATGATGTCTCATGTGGTTTTCATTTGTATTTTTCTGATGACTAATGATGTTGAGCATTTTTTCATATCCCTATTGGCTATTTGTATGTCTTCTTTAGAGAAATGTCCATTTAGATCTTTTGCCCATTTTTGAACTGTATTATTTGATTTTTTTCCTATCAAGTTATTGGAGCTCCTTATATATTCTTGTTATTAATTCCTTGTCAGACAAGTAGTTTTCAAATATTTTCTCCCATTTTGTGGGTTGTCTCTTCACTTTGTTGTTACCTTTGCTGTGCAGAGCTTTTTAGCTTGATGGGATGCCATCTGTCCAATTTTGCTTTGATTTCTCATGCTTTGGGGGTATTACTCAAGAAGTCCTTGCCCAGACAATGTCCTAAAGCATTTCCATGATGTTATTTTTTAGCAGTTTCATAGTTTCAGGTCTCAAACTGAAGTCTTTAATCCATTTTGATTTTATTTTTGTATGCAGTGAGAGATGAGAGTCTAGTTTCATATTTCTGCATATGGATATCCACTTTTCCCAGCACCATTTACTAAGGAGACTATCCTTCCCCCACTGTATGTCCTTTCAACTATGTCAAAGTTAAGTTCACAGTGGATGTGTGGATTTGTTTCTGGGTTATCCATTCTATTCCATTGGTCTATGTGTCTGTTTTTATGCCAGCACAATGCTGTTTTGGTTACTACAGCTCTGTAGTGCAATTTGAAGTCAGGTAATGGAATTTGTCTAGTTTTGTTTTTTGCTCAGGATAGCTTTGGCTATTCTGAGTCTTTTGTGGTTCTATAAAAGTTTTAGGATTATTTTTTCTATTTCTGTACAGAATGTCATTGGTATTTTGATGGAGATTACACTGAATTTGTAGATTGCTTTGGGTAGTATGGACATTTTAACAATATTGATTCTTCCATTCTATAAGCATGGAATATCTTTCTCTTTTCTTTTGTATCCCCTTCAATATCTTTCATCAGTGTCTTATAGGTTTCATTATAGAGATTGTACACTTCTTTGATTAAGTTTATTCCTAAGTATTTTGTGTTATTTGTAGCTATTGTAAATGGGATTAGTTTCTTGGTTTATTTTTGAGATCGTTTACTGTTGGCATATAGAAATGCTGCTGATTTTTGTATGTTGATTTTGTATCCTGCAACTTTACTGAATTTATCAGTTCCAATAGTTTTTGGGTGGTCTTTAGATTTCTCTAGATATAAGACCATATCATCTGCAAGCAAGAATAATTTGACTTCTTCCTTTCCAAATTGGATGTCCTTTACTTCTTTCTTTGTCTGATTGCCCTAGCTAGCAACTCCAGTACTATGTTGAATAACAGTGATGAAAGTGGCATCCTTGTCTTGTTCCAGATTTTAGAGGAAAGGCTTCCCTTTTTTCCTCATTCAGTATGATACTAGCTGTGGGTCTGTCATATATGGCTTTTATCATGTTGAGTTAAGTTCCTTCTATACGTAGGTTGAGAGTTTTTATCATGAAAGGATGCAGTGTTGGGTAGGGCTGGTCAATCCCCAGTCCCCCAGAAGGCATGCCCAAGCACCAGCTCAGTTGCAAGGTGTGGGGTGAAACTCCTCAGGCCTACAGATGACATGCACAGGTGCTACTGGGGGGTCAAGAGGGCTTGTCCTCAGATTCTATGATGGCACTTTGTCAGGCCTGTCCCCAACACCTTTGAAGGCTCATGCAGGGGCACAGTGGCTCTGCTGCCAGAGGCAGGGGGAGTGGTATTTCTGTCACTGGCAAGGCCCCAGGCCAGAAGCTCCCTGGCTCTTTAGAGCATGTTCTTTGGCTCCCCTGGTCCTGGGGACAGCCTCCCTAGTGTGCTGCACTTCCCATTCCCCAGGTTGCAAGACACTGTGTGGGCTAGAATGCTGGGGACCCTGCCAGCATCACAATGCTGCCTGCTTTCTGAATGGACATTGGGGGGTGTAAGTGGGGCTCTAGGGATGTGGAGATGCAGGGGCTATTGGGCCCTAGGACACAATGCAAGCTAGTGGGGCCTGGGTTATCAAAATAAGCACCGTGCTACAACTGCTTAGGTCTAAGAGGATGTGTGGGACTCTGCATGAACTCCCTCTCTGTAACAATGATGTTCACAGACTCCAGGAAGCTCATTATACTAGTCTCGGGGCCGACAAGAGCTGAGGGGCTCTCCCATGGCTAGGACTGCAGGAGTCCACAGTGGAGATGTGAGCCGCTGGTGATTTTTTGCTTACCTTTTTCCCACAATGGGGAATCCCTACCAACGCTGAGCCAATCCCAGCTGGACCAGCTGCTTCTCTCTTTTATCCTTCCGTGCTTTAGAGGTTCCCTGTCATTTTCTTGCTGAATTCCAGTGCTACCTCTTATGACACTCTATTCAATGTGTGATTATGTGTTTGCTGTTTTAGTTCTTCTTTGTGGAGGAGGTGAGTGCCTGCCAGTGTCTCTAGTCAGCTGTCTTGAAGCCCCTTTCTTTCCATTTTATATTGGTTCCTATGTACATAATCATATTATCTATAAATAAAAATGTTTTATTCCTCCCTTTTCCTTTTTTTTATATTTTGTATTTCTTTTTCTTGCCGTATTGGACTGCTAAGACCTCTAATACACAATAGAGACTGTTGAATAAAATGATTAATAAAGATCATTCTTATCTTCTTTCAGCACTGAAAATAAAAGCATTCTTTTACCAGAAGTATGATGTTTACTGCTAACTGTATAACTTTATAACTTAAATTTAATTTGTTTTGTTAGTTTGTTTTATGTCTGCAGTCTTTATCAGATTAAGAAATCTGCTTCTAGTTTTCTGAGAAGTTTTATTACAATTGGGTGTTGTTTTCACCAAATGCATTTTTTATATGTATTGTTTTTTCTTTCTCTTAGTTTTTTCAAAATGTAAATCAACCTGTATTATTAGAATAAATCCCAACTGACCAAAATGTACTATCCTTTCTATATTTTTAGGATTTAATTTTCTCTGATTTTCTATAAAGTTGGAATTGCCCTTGTTTATTTTTGGAAAAAAAAAAGTCAGCTTCAGATTCCTGTATTCTCACCAGGAAACCCTATTTTAATTCTGAACAGCATCTACGCTGTATCTAGCTGATAAGGTATGACTCTAGGTTCCTTATACTCAGCAAATGAGGAGAAAGAGGAAAGTTTCAAGATGCAAATGTTAGGAGAAAGGCAAAAATTTAATCTTACAGAATTTTCATTCTATTTGTATGGTTTAGGAGATACATGCTTTCTAAAGCTGCCTGCACTTGCAGGATATTAACTGAAACAAAATAATTGCACTAACTACATTCTTTCATCTGGAACTTCACTGGTTAGTGTACTTTCAATCTTCACTGGATTGGCCATCTTCTCACATATCATTTTTTTTCTACTAAAGCAGTTATCATAATAAACATATGTTCCACTTAGAAATCCACAATACATTCCATTTAAGTCAGTTGTGTTTCTTATTTCCCTGAAAGAGAAAGTAAAGAATTACATTTGGCAAGTCAGATGTTAGAAAAATATTTACAAAAAATTTGCTTTTCCAATAAGACATTATAGCCCCTGGGTCTATAGAGTCTAAGCTAAATTTGATTTAATGATCAGAGTATCAAGAATGTACAACTTAGTTTTCCTTATTGATTAATATGCAATGTCAAATGCTGGTTTACTTTTCCCTGCTTTCTCTACTTTCCCACACCTGGAGTATTTACTATCTTTTACTTCCAGATTTAGCACCCCCACCCCTTCCACATCTAATATGATTTAGAATTTATTCTATAAGATTCTCTAGTCTAACTGGCTCAGTAGTAAATCTTTGACATTGTCTTCCTATCATGTTTTTTGTAATCACCAAAATTGGGAATTAACCTAATGTATGACACCTTAAGCTCAACATCATTTCCAAATGACATTTCCTTCTAGACAGTTTTCAGAGATTTTACTCTGAAGTTCTGACTAATTACCAGCCCATATACTAGATTAGTGATCAGGGACTATGTACTAAAGAAAAATTTATAAATTAAAAGTATCTACCCAAAGACAAAGAAGTCAGTATATCAAAAATACACTTGCATTTGTTATGTTTATTGCAGCACAATTCACAATTGCAAAGACATGGAATCAACCTAATTGCACATCAATTGATGAATGGATAAAGAAAACTGTGGTATATATATATATACACACACATATATATGCCACGGAATACCACTCAACCATAAAAAAGAATAAAATAATATCTTTTGCATCAACTTTGATAGAACTGGAGGCCATTATCCCAAGTGAAGTATCTGAGGCACATAAAAGCAAACACCACATGTTCTCACATATAAGTGGGAGCTAAACAATGGGTACGCATGGTCACCCAGAGTGGTATAATGGACATTGGAGACTCAGAACGGGGAGGGTAGGAGAGGGGTGAGGGATGAAAAATTACCTATTGGGTACAATGTACACTATCTAGGTGATGGGTACTCTAAAAGCCCAGACTCCACCGTTACACAATTCATCTATGTAACAAAAAAATTTGTACCTCCTTAATCTATTGAAATAAATAAAACTTTTAAAATAAATTAATTAAAAATATTATCTTTTGGATAAATGTAGCATCAATACTTACGTCAATAAATAATGACCATCAATCAATAAATAAACTCACCAATTAAGTTTTTAAGAATGAGATTCCTTGTTTGTGGTGAGATAGTCATTTATTTGTTTATTTATGTTATTTACTGCCAACCCCTTCCAGAAACAAGCCCACAAATAACATTGAGAATAAAAAACAGAAGGAAATTATTTATATATATACACATATGTGTCATAATATGGTTATTATATACATTTTTCTGTATTACTTTATGATAATTTAAAATGCCCACAGTGTTTTCCATTCCATTATAGATTACTTTCCTATTTGCAATAATTACAAAAAATACATGAACATTCTACTTTTTTCAAAACAAGATTTCATCTATACTCTCTTGTAACACGCACATCACCTTTACCCTAGTCCTTTACTCCAAATGCGACCTTAAAAATATATATATCCTTCTCCCCTCCATTTGTATGTATCTTGTCCTCCACTCTTGTCGGGAAATAGACTAAGAGACGTGAGAAGTTTCAGGGGTTTTGCAGGTGTTTGCCTTAAGGAAATCTGTGGACATGTTAGTTCACAAAATAGAAGCTGCTTCCTACAAGCGGGCATTGTCAGAGAACGTTTGCAAAGCAGCGTTTCTTCTTACTGCCGGTCATCGCCTTGAGCTTTTTTGCAAAGCAGAAGCTCGGTTTGGGTCGTTGGCAAAGAAGCTGATTAAAATGCCCGCCCAGCAGATAACGTGCAGCTGGAGCTATCCTAGACTTCAAGGCTATTCCTGCTTCACTCCTGACTGCATGTCTCCGTGTTTAGAAGAAGTAGATTAGAGCAGTACACAGACTCAGTGTTCTCATTTTATACATTTTATCTTTAATTTGTATGCTCAGCTAGGTCTGTTTCTAACTTAGAGCTTAACATGCTTATCTTTGAAAAACTGTGTAACTGTCTATTCCTATAGACAGAATTAGGTAAGGTTCCCCTGGAAACCTCAATAAATGAACTGTGTACGTAATTCTCTAACAAAAGACAACTATTTGCTGTACCAATAAATACTGATGTGGGACTTCAATCCGGGCCTCCGGCGGAGGGAGCCGAGAGCCCCTGACTCCTCCATCTTTTGAACTGCTCTTAGTCTCCGTCTCAATCATTCCTCCGTCTACAATATATCATCTCTTTATTTCTTATTTCCACATCCTTTGCGACCATCCTGCCTTGGACCTGTTTGCGCTGGGAGGGTGGCCAATTCCCAGCACATTCTGTTCTATCATCACCAACCACCGACGATAGGGCCACCTTATCTTTCTGATCCACACTCCTATAGTTACCATTTCTATGTGAAGGAGAAAGCAAACAAATAAAACAAAACGAGAACTTGTGTTTGTGGTGTGGTTCCATGTGACACGCATGCAGGGATCTCAGTGCTCAGACTCAGTGTGGTAGCACCTCAACACAGCTGCCTGGAGCAACCTCTTGCCGAAAGTGTCATCAACTAAAAAATGTGTTAAGGCCGGGCGCGGTGGCTCACGCCTATAATCCTAGCACTCTGGGAGGCCGAGGCGGGAGGATTGTTTGAGTTCAGGAGTTTGAGACCAGCCTGAGCAAGATCCGAGACCCCGTCTCTACCAAAAATAGAAAGAAATTAATTGGCCAACTAAAATATATAGAAAAAATTAGCCGGGCATGGTGGCGCATGCCTGTAGTCCCAGGTACTGGGGAGGCTGAGGCAGAAGGATCGCTTGAGCCCAGGAGT